>JAHWFP010056230.1:0-10792 GCA_023313725.1 Lithobius niger
TATCTACATCCCAGTGTGGCTTTTCAACGATTTTGGTCAATCATTAAAAATCTGGTTGCCCTTGAATCAGATGTGCGGTAGAGTTTTCGCCTTTGTCAACATCTGGATCAATACTTGTTTGACTTGTCAAACAAGTATTGATCCAGATGTTGACACAGGCAAAAACTCTACCTCACATCTGATGCAAGGGCAACCAGATTATTAATGATTGACCAAAATCGTTGAAAAGCCACACTGGGATGTAGATAATAATCCCAGTGATTCCAGAACCCAGACCAACCTCTGTCACTGCTCACATCCGTTCCATAACTTTACATAAACAGCTATTCAGAAAGATTGTGCTATAACTGGCAGCAGTCGAGTTTTTTTCCTGCTTTTACAATTTCGTTATCCCAGTTTGAATAGAGCCCTCTGCTGACGCATGGTTGCCAATCTCCTGCAAGAACTTCTAGGTGGCAACAGGCAAATGTTTCAACACCTGATAGTGAACGTTATCAGGCCCTGGAATGGTGTGTTACTTGGCCAAAGCTGAAATAAATTCCTACTGCTAAATGGTAGTTTGTACTCCTCCAGTCTTGTCAACGAAATTCTACAGTATGAGCCTCTCTCAGCGTTTAATCTCGAGGATAAAAGGATCCTAATGGTTATCACTTGAGACCAGCACAAATGGAGATGCGAGACACCGGGGAACATACCTTAATTCCTGAGATTTGGTGCACCTTCTCACACACCTGCTGAAATGGTGTGGAACACGTAATTGACAAAACATAAGCCGACCACGAAGTATGCCTAGACTCACCTTGAAGGGAACAGCAGCACTTACAGGCTACGAAGTTTTCAGTACTTGGCCTGACCATAAATGCACGTAATGCTTGCCAGCGGGTCTGAATGGCCTGCCCACAAGCCGGCATCCACAATGGAACAGGAACCCATCTTGGTTTTGTGGACATGTGCGGGATAGTAACATCAGCAGCAGCAAGGACCTCACCAAGTGAAAGAAGTTGCAAATTCATCCACATCAATAAAGTCCGCAACCGTGTGCTGAAAGACAGCAGCTTCAGCTAAGGCTGACCAACCATCTCGTTTAAGCGCCCATTGGGCAGGTCTGGAGGCCCCAAACCCCCCCTTGCTGTGTGGAGAACACAATGGTAAGCAAAATACTAAGTCCAGTGCCGACCAATTGCTGTGACAAGTTTAAGGTGTGTCATGGCACCATCACTCAAGATACAAATGGACCCCCCCCCCTCAGAATCCGCTCCTCAAGGGTTCTCCCCTTGTCAGTATTAGGTTCTCCCTACTACACGTGGTGGTGGCTGTTAAAATCGGCTAACAAGAGAAAAGTGACAGGTTGCTGGCTAACCAGGTCTTCCAGCTCGTAACCTGAAAGACCGCATACAATATTAAATAAAGCGAACAGACCGTAATGTCCAATTGGAAAGAAACTCGAACTACTACCGCCCGATATCTAATGAGCAGAGGCACACTGGCATATTGCTGAGAGTGGTGAACCAGCACTGCAACTCCACCATGCACGTGTGGCACAGGGTCTGCATCCAGACAGTAGAGAGGTTACCTTGAGAAACCGGATTATCTGACAAGTCTCCTGTAGGCAACAGCACAAAGATTGCCAATGCGACGAAAGTAGCAGCAGCTCTTCTGCATGGGTCCGATAACTTGGCAGTTCCATTGAACGATGGTATGCGCAGTCACAAGGGCGAGCTTAAGATTTAGTTCTTCCCCTTAACCTTCCTTTCGGGTAAATCGAAAACATTCGGCGGATGAAATTGTTGAGGGGATTAAATGGGCAGTGTTGAGGCTTTAGGGACCATTCACAAAGTACGTCACGCTACAGAGGGGAAGGGGGAAGGGAGTCAGTTCAGTGTGACAAAACGTGATATGGGGAGGGGGGGGGGTGTAAAAAATGTGACGTCATACTTTTATATTTTATAAAAGGAAAAAAAATAATACTCTAACTGTACATTGACGTGCAAAGGTGTCAGGAAAGTAAGAGGCTGTAAAACTGCTTCTGGTTGAACCTGTCAGTATTCTAGGAATTAAAGTGGCACTTTCACTGAATGGAAGTCTGCAGAATGTGGCATCATCTAGCGCTATCTAATACTATATGTACTTGCTTCCTTCAGTAGGAGGAATGCACAAGCCATTTCATTTAATGAAACAAACACGTCACGTGCCTTATTGAATGTAATGCATAGCTCATTCTGAATGTTAGGTTGGGAAAGGCTTCAATTGAAGATTTTCTCTTCAACCAGTTTTTCCATCCACAATACGACATGCCGTTAACGCCTAGAATATCTGAAATGGAGGAAATGTCAGTGCGATAGCCTTTCCTAAAGTTTGCATGGACTCAAAGATCTCATAGTATATGTCTGACGTCATAGCATCTGGGGAGCTTTGGCTCAAGGCTTCGCAGAAGTGTTGAGTAGGGTTGTACTACAGTATTGGGCCGGATCTTAAGAGAAAACAAGCAATTGCGACTAATTTGAATGGTATGGCTGCCGAAAACACTGCCGCTTCGATTGATTTGCACTATTGCCCAAGACATTAATTACAGCCCAAAAGAATGCCAGCTGAGATGCTACCTATGTTTCCGGCTACACGAACGTGTACTGTATTTACATTTTACTTTAAAACTTTGTGATAGCAGGCAAATGTTTGACAAAAATTTGTCAAGGAAACCTACATAAAATTAATCGCAAAAGTGCCCCGAAAATCTGCTCGTGCTCTTGTCGATTGTGGCATGTCAATGATCCTAGGTATATCCTAGCAAAATTGTCCCTGTCTATCTGGAGAAACCTTAGCAGTTGATGAGAACGTTCATTCGACTATTTTCATTTCCTTTTCCTGTATTTGTTGCTTTTCTTTTCTAACTGGCTCATGGTCGATAAATAAGCTGTTTTAAAAATTTTGTGCAGGTCCACAAAATTGCATTCCCAGAAAAAAATTTCGGAGGGGGGGGGGTGTGAGGTCAGTGTGACATACTTTTTTAGGGGGTATGAGTAGGTGTAACAAAATGTGACATGGGGGAGGGAGGGGGTAAAAAATGGTCAAAAAAAGCGTGACATACTTTATGAATGGTCCCTTTTTGACAGTAACCTTCTTTGAATATTTTTTTGAAACTTTCATTGAGACACTCCGTGTGGACGGGGGGCTTCACTGGTGCTTTTACTGGCTTGTAACAGTAGCAGTAGCAGGAGCTGCAGCAGGCTGGGCAGATGTCAATGGGAAAGCAGCTACTGCGTACGATGGAGCCAAAAGACTCTGCAATGGTGGACGTTGCTGGGTTAACAAAGTGAGCTGCTTGCCCAAATTAAAAGCAAGCTGCTTGCCCACCGTCCTCATCAAAGACCTGAGTCAGTGTGCAAATCTGAAAAATAAGCAGAATCACTAACTGGGTCAGGTATTGGTGCACTGCTAATCTATACAAAAGATTGCATTAGCACCAGTGCAAATAATTTGGGCTTCTTCTGGGCCTCCAAGTAAGAAAGCCCGTCTTTAACTTTTATTTCCTGCACTCGACATTCCTCTACATACACACGGTATTCCCACGAAGCGACTTGGTGCTGTCACCACATTTCATGCACTGCTCTGGGCCACCTCAGTTAGTGCCTTCATGGGCTGCCTGAGCACAGAAAACACGGTACCCTTACCCTTACATGAGTCACGAGTACAGCCAAAAAAATGACAGCGGTAATGTGCTGCAGAGCAACTGACGTATCAAAGGTCAGAAAAGGTGTCAGTTGACTAGACACCATTTTTACCCTTCCTCATCAACATCTTTTTAAGTCGTAACGCCCTGTGACTTCTAATTTCTGCAGGATGGCTTCATCAGTGAGACCTCTCAAATTAAAGCAAGTCATGTCTCCCTTGCTGCTGTTTTAGGCCCGATGTGGCTCGACGTGCAGTGGGTGTGATCCCAGTTCTAGCACTTTCAAGCGTAATTACCTGGGCATCATTTGCCACCTCCACAAGATATCCCCAGCACGACGCCGAGATACATTCTTTGCATCCAATCCACTGATACCTTTCAAGGCCTTGTGCACTACAAATGGCCCGAGTTGCATGACATCTCAGCCCTCGCCCATCACCAGCAAGAATTTTGGGACTTGATCACGACTTTTACCAATGTCTGATAACTGGGTATTATGCCCACGCATCTCAGTTTCTCTGCTCTGGAGCCGAGGTGAAATAGAAATAGTAGGGGGAAGAAGGGGAAGTCATGGAGAGTAAAGAAAGAGTTTGGATGATGCACCACATAACAAAAGAAAATTCCAGGTGGTATTCTAGAAATGCAGGGCCGGAAGCCACATATCCAGGGACCTGCACCAGGTAGCTAACACCACCACCTATCTCGGTAAGTGGCAGCCTATGCATGCCAAGAAGCAAGGCCATCAAGGAAGCCAAACACATGACTTCCCTCGATAACCTATACAATTCCGTTCCGCAATCTAGATGAATACAGCAAAATGCTGCCTCGTACCAACAGATCCGAAAGGCCATAACCAGCTCGTCCAAGCCACCCGTTCTCCAGAATAAGAAGCCAAAGCCCGGAAACAAGGATTTCCGCATCCACAGATTACTGGGTTGCAACACATGGCCAACACACTGGGGGATATGTTTGAACATCACAACGGCCATACTGGGAAAATAAGAATTACACCCAAACACGGAGACACAAATCGCCAAATATTTTGCGGCTGCTTCGGGCCCAGTTTGGCCGGATGTTCCCGCACATCTTTCTGACTAGAGCTTGCAGCAGTTGTTAAAATCGCCACATTACGCATCCTAGGCACAATTGCAAACCATAATGTTGGGCTGCTAGTGTTAAAGATGAACCAGAAACCCACAGTGCAGACACTGGGCCCACTAGCAAACTTGATCTTGGGTTCCCCTTTAGTCACCTTCTACAACAAAGAGGTATGGTGGGCTTATTCTACCCTAGCCCTCAGGAGAGGGCGAAACGAACACGATGATTACCGTAGCAACAAAGCCACTGCTTCTAATGCTCAAGATGTTTTTTTTCAGTGAAAGACACTGGGCCTTTGGTATGTCTTTGAATCAGTCCAAGCTAATCATTAACAGTGGAGGTGATTGGGTGTCCCCACAAAATGTCAGATTAAAAAAACAAGTTATACCCATGCTTCTGGTATTAAGGGTATGGTTTATGGTTTGCCTACTCCAGGAATGAACTTAAACCTTATATCTTATAAATGTACCACCTGATAATATGTTTACCCCTCAAGGTGTATGTTAGAATCCATTGGATTCTTAGCAAACAGATACCACATACTCCCCCTCCTTAAACGTTTGACAATCGTCATTGTACCCCAACATCTCAAACTAACGTACACTCAGTGTGTGCGCCTAACTTGCAATAGGGTAACACTCCACAGTTGTGAGGGAGTAGATTATGAAGGAAGGCATTATGGGGAACTACCTACTGTTTGTGCCCTCTTAGTGTATCAGATGGTCGCAATATAAAAGAAGTTACTGTAATCGACCTTACATATGTTACTTCACCACATCCTATTGCATCACACATACTAAATCCCCATATACCCGATTCATGCTTTCATATGTCGTTTTCCAAAACCCTCGAATATGTTCCATACCGCCTCACCAACCTTGCTGCTTGGATCCTAAATCGTATCTTTCATCTAATACGACTGATCCAATACATACTCTTGTTAGTCCGCCCAGGTGCAACAGGAAAGGCCCAACCAAGAGAAAACTTTACCACTCGACACCACTAATGTGATCCCCACACTCAAATAATTTCTCGTAATTTCAAACATGACGATTATATTGAATGAACGTATCACTCCACGATTTACACCAACTACTATACGTGAAACTACAATATTCCCTGATTCCGACTACTGGCATAAAGCAATGGACCACCAGATCGCCTTCTTAGAGGAAATGGATGTTTACGGCATTGTTGTAGAATACCCAGCAAAAAGTTACGTATAGTAAATTGGGACTAGGATACAAAGTATTTAAAAGATAGTACTTAACAAAAATATAAGGTTCTCTTGGTAGCGGATTCTTCGCTATAGTCGGTATTTCACTGGGTACCTTGAAACTACTGCCGAGTCTCACTGCTAGAAGTTGTTATGCCTTATGCACCATGGACATTAAATGTGCCTACTTATTTTCCAAAACCGATAGTCTTATTTATTTATATCTAAATAAAAGGGCCTCAAAAACAAGGTATGTCTACTCAAAAAAGTATTATACAGGATTTCCCAAGCAGGGCATTGTTGGTTCGGGAAAATGCATGACACCTATTTTGTCTCTTTTATCTTCACGATATCTAGCATGTATTGTTGGCTATTGTGCACATTGACGATTATGTTTTTTCCGGTTCTTCTGTACTCATTGACAAAATGATGCGTAGACCCGGCGAACATCTGGAAATTGCAGAAACTATGAGCAGCTTATACCTGGGTTTTTATGTTGAAGTTTTGGACGACAGCATCTATATCTCCCAAGGTAAATACATAACGAGCGGAGTTGTGTGACATATCAGGCATCACCTATCATCACCAAAAACTTTTAGACTTGATCACGACTTTTACCAATGTCTGATAACTGGGCACTAGACCCAACCATCTCAGTTTCTCACCTCTGGTGCCGAGGAGAGGAGGAAATTGTAGTGGAAAGGAGAATGGGAAGCCATGAAGAGTAAAGAAAGAGTTGCAACGGTGCACCCCATAACAAAAGAAAATCCTGTGCTGCATTTGGGTGATGCACGGCCAGAAGCCACATAGCCAGGGACCTGCACCAAATAGCTAACACCACCATCTATCTCGCTAAGATGGCAGCATAAGCAGGCCAAGAAGCAAGGCCACCAAGGAAGCCATACACACCACTTCCTCAATAGGTAACAATTCGGTTCCTTGATTCAGATGAATACAGCAAAATGCCACCTCCCCATACCAACAGGATCCAAAAGGCCATAGCCAATGTCCTTGGGCCGACTCACCCAAGCCACCCGTTCTCTGGAATAAAAAGGCAAAGTTCAATAGCCCGAATTTCCACCTGCACGGATTACTGGGTTACGGCACATGGCCAACATACTGGGGGATAAAGAAGAAAAGACAAATGGCCTTACTGGGAAAATCCGTATCAAACCCAAAATGGGAGACGCAAACTGCAAATCCAGATATTTAACTTGGGACACTTTACTTTGTCATCTGTTGACTGGACAACCGATGTAGCATTAGAGCGTCCGCACCAGGTATTCTTGTCGAAAATTACTCCTTTGGCCTTCTTACAACTCGTCGACTTTCCAACCAGAGGAAAAATATCCTTGACTTAATTTTTACCACAGAAGACCGATTGGTTTTTGATGTTTCGTCCTACGATAACTTGGGAACCAGTGACCATAGCACGGTTGCATTTAAGCTAAACTGCTACCTGGTTTTTACCTTAAAAACTGAACAGTGCCGCGGTAAGTCAAGACCTAGAAGGTCTGGTAAGAATTCACTACCAACATCATTTAGGAAACTAGGTAAATAAAAAAACCTAAACTATGGCGCGATCTTAAATGTAACCCGGGAAGCCTCAGTTTAAACAATTTCAACCTATGCCATTTACAATACTTGGGCTGCATTACAACCTGGCACAACAATTGCACATCTAAAGTGGTACAGGATGGGAACATCTCGGCACTTTTACATTTCTACAAAAAAAAAACACTGTGAAAAGCATACCACCATTCTTACATAATGGTAAATATAGCCACACACATATAGCCACACACATATAGCTACAAACATAGCCAAGGCGAACCTATTTCATTTGTACCTAACGGAGTCATTGATGATAACCTAGTATTACCACCAAATGATAATGGGCGCAATTTTTTGGCGGCATCCAAACCATTTCTTAGTTTTATTGTTTTTACTCGACAACTCATACTTAAAGCATTGTCAACACTCAAACCCAGTCACGCAATCGGTCCAGTCACGCAATCGGTTCATCGTTTTTTTTAAATAAATAAATTTACCTTGAAATCGATGATATTCCTTTTCAACCTCTCCCTCTGTCTCGGAAAAATTCCAGAAAGCTGAAATACAGCAAATGTAGTTCCAATATTTAAGACGAGAAATTATTCTGATCCCCATAACTATCATCCCATAGCCCTCACTGTTGTACCATGCAAAGACATGGAAGCGATCATTCGAACCCAGATGCTTTCGTTTTTCTTCCAACACTATTTACTGGACAAGAACAATTTGGCTTCTTACCAGGTCAATCCTCTACCATGCAACTTCTTCTGTGTCTGGGCCAGCTGAGGAGTGCTAGGCATCAGCATTCAATCAGATTTTATATGTTATGATTTCAAAAAAGTCTTTGAGTTGGTCGTCCACTCAAAACTGCCTGTTAAATTACTTGCTCTCCAAATTTCAGGGGACTTGCTTCACTAGATATGGGCATTTATCTCGAACTGCACACAAAAGGTCGTTAATCAATTCCATCGGTAAGTGGGGTGCCTGGAGGATCCGTGCTAGGCCCCTTTCTCTTCATCGTATTTATAAATCTCTCTTTTCTATTTCTATATCTCTCTTTTCCTGTTGAGACACCCATGGTGACACATTTCAAATTCGCTGATGACATCAAAAACCGATCTACCAGTATTGGTTTTCTGGATGGCTATCATGTTCATACTAATATAAACTTCGTATATCAATGGTCGCTTAAATGACAGTTGCTTCTTTCCCAATCTAAATGCTATGTTTTTCATGTGGGGGCCTCTAATCCTTCTTTGTCCTACGACTTAGGGGAAACCCATTAACAAGTTGTTGATTGTGTTTGTGATCTGGGGATGTGGTTCTCCAAGGACTTAATCATTTTCTACTCACTGCATGGCAATTCGGCCTATCGCAAACTGGCAATGATTAGGAAATGCTTTGGGATCACTAGCATTCATATACGGGTCTGGGCGTTTAAGGTCTTTGTAAAACCTCTTCTGGAATACACGAGCCCGGTATGGTCCCCCCCCCTCACCTACTGGGTGATATTGATCGCCGTGAGGCAGTACAGCGCACCTTCACTGCAAGCCTGCCTGGTTTCAAGACTCTTCAGGACGGCTTTCGCTTTCGTAAGGCCGGATTGAAACCATTAGAGTTACGTAGGGTCAGGGAGGACCTCATAATGACTTAAGATTTTGAATGGCTACTATCAATCGATCTAACCTTTTTCGAGCAGGCGTCTTTTTCGTCCTCCAGAGGCAATTCCCGGAATCTGTGTGTCGAGCTCACCCACCTGGAGTTTCAGAAATCATGCTTTGCCGTGAGTGTCGTCCCAATTTGGACCTCGCTCTCCGAGGAGACGATCTCTGCCACGCCAGTCTCAATCTTCAAGAGAAAGCTACTTAGCTGTGATCTCGGCAAATTCTTTAAAAGGAATTACTGACTAACTCCTTTTAATCACTTTCCCATAATACAATTTCACGTTTTCTGTTTTCCTTTTAACGCTGGGAAATGTAGTAGGAGCCTGCCTTTCCATAACCCCACCCACACTTTTTGCTGAGAGTAAACCTTATTATTATTATTATTATTATTATTATTATTATTATTAGCTCTAGTATCTATAAATATCTACTAGCTCTAGTATCTATAAATAGGGACTATAATGAAATGCTAAATAATTTACAACACGACTTTAACATAATAAATGATTATTACATTGCAAATGAATTGTTTATAAGTAAAGAAAAGACATTACAAATGGATATTACAGTACCAAAAATGAAAATAAAAAATAATACATGGATAATAAAACATTATGGAAATTGTAAAAATTTGAATTATAAAAATCAAACTTATCCCTGTAGTGATAAATGCTTTAAATTGGGAAAAAAAAACAAACAATGAAATACTTAGGAATTGAAATTGACAAAAATTGGACGTTTAAAATGCATATAAAAGGAATGGTAATTAAACTAAGGAAACTATGTTCCAAAATTTATAGATTAAGAGAAATACTAGATAAAAAACAGAAAAAAATTATTTTTGATGTATGGGTCGTAAGTGTAATTAGGTATGGCATTGAGATTTATGGACAGACATCAGAGTACCTACTTGAAAGATTACAAAAAGTTCAAAATAAATTAATTAAGATTTTGTTTGGGGATAAATATAAAAAAATAAAAACGGAAATACTCGTTAAAGAAAATAAAATTATGAAAATAAGGCAAATAAATATTTAGGTATATTAACAAAGCATTACTTTGACAATAAATTTAAGGTAAAAATATATCAATTGGGTGAAACAAGATCTATAAAGAATACTTATAAATTACCGGCTTGGAAAAATAGTTATGGTAAGAGAAGACGAGAGTATTTTATTCCTAATATATTCAATGAAATTCCAAAATATTTATTAAATTGCTTGAATAAAGAGCTGTTTAAGAAGAGCATAATGGAGCTCATCTTTCTTAATGAAAAATAAAAAATATAAATTTAAGAATATACAATTAAATGGATAAAACATAGACTTATAAACCATGAAAATAAATTGTATAAATTGTCTGCTAATGTATTGAATTACGATAATGTAAAAAAAAAAGGCGTTTATGTTACTAATTTGCAATCTTCGCATGTATAGTTAATGTATGGTGACGTAATTAATGTTTGTGTTGTTTCAAAATTATTGTTTATGAATCTCGCACAAACTGTATTATTACAGTTTCGAGGGTTACGTTTTTGTAACTGTTTGGAAATAAAATTATTATTATTATTATTTATTATTATTATTATTATTA
>JAHWFP010056230.1:10892-47480 GCA_023313725.1 Lithobius niger
TACATCCTGCAGCCACCCCGGGCCCAGTTTGGCTGAATGTCCCTTCACCTCTTTCTGACTAGTGCGTGCACCGGTTGTTAATACCCCCCCCCCCCCACCTTATATGCCCTAGGCACACTTGCAAACCGTAATGTTGGGGCAACTAGTGTGGACCGTAAACTTTCCGCAGCACAGATCCTGGGCAGTATAGCAAACTTGATCTTAGGTTCCCTTTTAGTCCCCTTCTATCACATGCAGGGGTATGGTGGGCTTATTCTATCTCGGCCCTCAGAAGAGCACGAAACAGACACGATGCTAACCGTAGCTACCAAGCTCAAGATGTTGTTATTATCAGTGAAAGCCAGTGTGCCTTTTGTTTGTGTTTGAACCAGTCGAAGCTAATCATGAACTCGAGGGTAATTATGTGTCCCCGCAAAAGGTCGGATCCAATATGCAGGTTATGCACATGCTTCTGGTATTAAGGGTAGAGTGTATGGTTTACCTACCCCAGGGACGAACTTAAACCTTATGAACTAATGAATGTACCACCTGATAATATGTTTACCCATTAAAGTGTATGTTGGACCCCCCCCCCCTTTAGATTCTTTTAGTAAATAGATACCACATATTTCCACCCCTCAAACGTTTGACGATTTTCCTTGTACTCCAACATACAAGCTTGCAAAAGCGTAACACTCCCCATTTGTGAGGGAGTAGATTACAAAGGAAGGGAATTTGGGGAAGTGCCTCTTGTACCCCTCCTTGTGTTTCATATGGTTGCAGTATGAAAGCTTTTACTTCACCACACCTTGTCACATCATACATACTAAATCCCCATGTACCCCATTCATGCCCTCCTCTGTGGTTTTCCAAACCCCTCTAATATGTTCCCTACCACCTCACCAACCATACCACTTGAATCCTCTATCTCATCCTTTACATAATAATATTGATCCAATACATACTCAGGTTAGTCTGCCCAGGTACAACAGGCAAGACACAACCAAGAGAAAAGTTACCTACCTGAGACCACCAATGTGATAGCCACACCCAAACGATGCCAAATGATTTCTCGTAATTTCACACACAGTGATTGATGAACGTATCACTCCATGAGTTTACACCTTATGTGAAGCTACAATATTCCCAGTCTTACAACTGGCATAAATTAATGGACCACAAGATCCCCTACTTTTCCAACGTATTGGATATTGGTGATAGAATTCTCCAGCAAAAATCAAATGGGTCCATTATGAGGAAGTAGTTAAAAAATGGTTCCATGCGAAAATATAAGGATTATTTGGTTGCCTGTGGATCCACTGTAGCCGGTATTGACAATGATTTCACTGGGTTACCAGCAATAAGGGTTGACACCATCTAGTACTGAGTCTCGCAGCCTGACGTCGTTATGTCTCACACACTGTAGACATTAAACATGCGTAGTTACTTGCTGAAACAGATAGGCTATTTTATTTGTTTCCACCACCTGGTTACTAAAGAGCCTCACAAACAAGGTATGTCTACTCAAGAAGGTGTTATACAGGGTTTGGGAAATTGCGTGACACCTGTTTGTTGTATGGTATGTCACTTTTATGTCTCTTTTTTTGTCGCTTTTTATCTTCACGACGTCCAGCTTGTATTGTTGGCTGTTGTGCACGTTGATGACTCTGTTTTTTCCGACTCCTCTGTACTCATTGACGAAATGATACGTAGACTCAACAACCATCTTCAAACTGCAGAAACTATGAGCAGCTTATACCTAGGTTTTTATATTGAAGGTTTGGACAACAGCATCTATAAGTTAAATACATACGTAAGGTCGTTAGTATGTTCGGGCTCTACGAAGCTAACCCCACTTAGACCCCGGCGGCCAGCAGCCAAAATTTCGATAATTGTGAGGAGTCACCCATTACCGATAGCGAGCAGCAATACCTAGTTTCATATAGGTATAGGTAGTTCCTTAACAACTGGGCGCACGGGTCGCTGTGAACACTGGGACGTCAGATTCGATAGGCGTACTGGTCCCAGCTGTACATCTCTGGCATCGTACAGACCCCGGTTCGATCCTGGCGATGGGAAGTGAATATGTACGGGTTTTTCTCCAGTTGTTTCCCGCCTGTTGCACGAGGGTTTCCTCCACGTACTCCGGTTTCCTCCCTCGTGCGGCAAAAAACAACTCCTCTGATGGTGGTATCTTCCACTTAAGATCTGCCTCTTGGGTATTTGGGCGGGTGGATGCCTCGTGCATTGTCTCTGTATTATTATTATATAGACTACCTTTTGTACATAATGTCAGGCATCAGCATAGAAAGATGTTCTGCCGTGATTGACCCAAGTAGGTTTTTATCTGCACCAAGGGAAATCCACCGGAATGCTGGTAAATGTGTTGTTAAATACTTAAACACTACCCAAAATTTACCACTATAATTTTCTTGGAATGAATCTCATGGGGTTGTTTGGTGATCTGATGCATTCAAGTTGGTTACATGAGATTGCAAAGGCTTCTCAGGATATCTGGTTCAATTTGGTTCCAATCTGCCAATCTTAGAAAAACTAGGAAACAAAACATGGTGGCCCTAAGTTCTACCGAATCTGAGATTACAGCGATGGTTCTCGACTTAAAATGGGTAAGAGATGTCCTATGGGATTTCAAATATCCGTTACTGTCTGGACAACCCTATAACCTGTACAGGGTGTTTCAGAATAAAACCGACAAACTTCTAGGGCATACTAAGGAGGCAAAATCAAGTCAAAAAGTCCTATACAACACCTATCCAAAAATGCTTGGTTACCGAGATATCGCCCTATTTGGGTCCATTATTTTATGATCGAGTGTTTAAGTTTGGTAGCCTGCGTCATGGCTTAGTTGTCGGTGTCCTACTGGCCGCAAGGCGCACGCCTTACTGTGCCCTCATGTAAAACATACTCGGATGCAGCAAGGTGCACCAACCAGTTGGAAAACTTCGCGATGATCGAATAACTTCGAAACTGCAATATCGTCTAATCTTGCCAAGACAGGTGTAGCTTGCAAGAAGTCAGTATACTGATGCGTTTTGCAGGGAAGCGGACCTGGATTTTTTTTTCGAACCCTCTCACTACCCAACAGCTCTAAACGTTTCCGTAATGCTATTTTTAAATTAAGAAAGCAAACGAATGCAGCAGAAGTTCCTTTTTTATTATTCCTAAGAAAACCTTGTTTTATTTTCCTGAAACTGGGCAGCCCAAGTATGTTCATTGTTTCCGACTTTTTAAAATAAACTTTTTTTAACCAGCTGAAAGGCTTGAGGGGTCAATATAAATAGCCTGTCCCAACTGATGATTCTGGAAGGTTGGGGGGGGGGGGGGGGGGGGCCCCGGTAACTAACTGGCCCAATTACCGTGTTGCAACATACGGTAATTTTTATAAAAGCGTTTAAGAACGATGGTTAACATGATCAAAAGGCATGCCTTCCTAGGTCAGATGAGGTATTTCAATGTCTAAAAGAGTTTCAGTTTCCGGAATCTGCTCGGAGTGTTAACAATGCTCGTTAAACCCGCTCCCCACCCCCTCCCAACACACACCTCCCAGGCCAAGTTCCAGTAGCCGTAAAGTAGACTCCCATTTTTTTTAACTGCAAAAAAAAAGTAATAAATACACATGAACAGAGGAAGGAGAGGGGAGATAAACGCCCCTGTGCAGTGAGCAGTAAAAGGAAGGGGGTGGAACCTTCCCCCCCCCCTGCCGAAACTCCAAAATGTGTCATAATGCTAAATAAATTCCTCCAGAATATGTAAAAAAGTACTGTCTAGAAGCCGGATACGGAAGTGATGTACCGTTAAATGCATCAGCTTCCCGGACCCAATACGGGAGCTAACAGCACACCCCCAGACCTCAGGCTTTGTTCGGCCTCCTGCAAAACTTTTTCCTAGCTGTCACTACGGTGTCACTGCCTTGATTCATTCAAGAAAAAAAAGCCCGTTTGTTGACATTTCGGTCAAAAGCTAGGGGACCAGATCTCTAAAACCAGTCGTTAACCTCTGCATACAACCTTTGAGCATAATTTAAAACGAAACCATATTTCACAAGCAAGAGCACATCCGCAATCACCATTCCGCCCATTCCCCCCATCGCCCATCGCCTTCCATCAGGCTATTCTGTGTTTTCTGCAGAGCTCTCGGTTTGGCGGTGGAATGGATCCTTCAGGGCACGCATTTCATTATCTTTAGCGATTCCATGAGTGCCCTGGAGTCCTTGGCGAATTACAATCCTCGGAACCCCTTGACACAACGTGTCCAAGCTTTGCTTTCCCGCTTGCCTGGCCAGCGGAAAACCGTGCTTTTCTGCTGGATCCCGGGCCATGTTGGGATAGGTGGAAATGAGCAAGCGGATTCTGCAGCAAAAGGGGCCCTTTCTGGCCCTCTCGGAAGGGATCTCAGCCTTGTTCCCTCGGACGCTTTTCCAACTCTGCGTCTGAGGTTACACGCTTTTTGGCAAGCCTCGTGGGATGGACAGGACGGCAATAAATTACGAGCTATTAAAGGCACTGTTGAGGAATGGCACTCGGCGTGTCGCCGCAGTCGCCGTGAGGAGGTGGTGTTGGCCCGTTTGCGCATTGGTCACACTCGACTTACTCACTGTTTCCTTTTGCGGGGGGTTGACCCTCCTGAATGTTATTGGTGTCGGCGGCCACTTACGGTCCGCCACTTACGTGTTGATTGTCGCCATCTTGATGGTGTTCGTCGTCGTTTCCATCTTCCGCATGACATTGCGCGTCAGTTGGGCGATAAGTCTGTCCTCCTGTCCGGTGTTTTTCAATTTTTGCAGGAGGTACAGATGTATGACAAGATTTAGATTAGGGGTTTGAATAACATCTCTGTAATGTGTGGTGCAGTGGCAACCCGGACCACTGCACTGTGACTGAGGTTGGCGCTAATGACCAAGTTGTCGACGCGCCATTAAGCCTCAATTCCCGCCCCCCATTCCCCCCCCCTCAAAAAATATTTTTAAAAAGATAAAGTGTACCTGCACCGCATTATTCCCCCTCCCCCACCACCACTTACCAAGCTACTCGACTGATGTTACGAAACTTTCGGGGCAAAACGTCTCCAAAAAAGTTGGCCCTGGTCCTCAATAACCCGACTGGCCTCTACACCTACCAGGCTGCTGTGATATAATACTGCAGTGTTCACACCGGACATTTCGTGCTCACGCAACTACGAAAACGTTTATCAAAAGCAGCAGTGTTTTTACAGCTTTGAGCAACATTATTGTTTGTAGAAATTATTAACTTACGCTATCCTGTAAATAAATATTAAGTTTTTTATTTATTTATTTAACAACTCTCTTGGCAAGAGTTAAACGTAATTGCAGTTTCGAACGCAATTTGATTAGCATGAAATGTTGCCACAGGTTAGTGCACCGTGCTCCATCGGAATTTGATCTTAAACACGCAAGATGGTGTATGATGTCACTATAAATCGTGCACCTTGCAGGCATTAAGTGGCAGGCTCGAATTAAGCCATGATCATATGGCTCGATCATAAAAAAATTAGGGTCTAATAGGACGATATCTCGGTAACCAAGCGTTTTTGGATAAGTGTTGTATAGGACTTTTTGACTTGTCTTTACCTCCTTAGTACGCCCTGGAAGTTTGTCGGTTTTATTCTGAAACACCCTGTATACCGACGTCAGCCTGGATATAGTGCATAGTCTAGGATGTTTCACCAGGAGTAAGCATTATGACAGGAAAGTATGGGGTAGTCTAAAGAATTGGCCAAGAACAACGTCGTGCTGTTGTACAGGAATAGTGGTCTACTCTATGATGGTTAAAAGGATTGGACCCTGAGTAAAATAATAACTCTGATGTTTATCAGTATTAGCCAGTTGTTTATTAATGTCAACCTCATTAACCCCCGTTTATTGACCGCAATCTAAACCAATCCTTGTTAACTCTTCCAGGTCTTGAATAATTTAACACCCCCCTTGAATAACTAACTTATTTCTAATTTATACTGGTATGGTGTATTTTTAATCATGTTATTATGTAGACGTACATTGATCGTGACCACCACCACTACCTGTATGACTGAATTGTGTAATGTTTTTGGTAATGTACCACACTTCATTCCTCTGTCAGAGGTCCTAGGGGTTTTTAATCCCGATTGTACTTTCTACATTCTGCCAATTCGTTTTGGTGTATGTTTGCGAGTTATTGTCTAAGTTTCTCTGCTGATGCTACGTGAGATCTAGTTAACAAAGCCTTTCACTATATTGTTATTTTGTGTACTGCATTACGTGCGACCTTACGTCCTTTGTTACTACCCCATCTCTCTCTCCCTTTTCCTCTGTGTTGTTTTTTCCTCCATCCCTGGAAGTCGGCCACTACTGTGCTTAACATACTCAAACCCCTTAACCTTGCCATTTCATACGTTTTACTAGGCAGTTAACATCCGTAAGCGTGAGTTTGTGTCGCAAGTTTATCATGTAGTAACAAGCCGTATAAATCCCCCAAACCCAATCCGGAATAAACGCAAGAATTTATTTCAAGATACAACATCGTGAAATTTCTACTGCCTCATTTCACACTTCGGCTTACTGAACCCCCGTGCTGGTGTTCCCCCCCCCCCCCCCCCTTACAAATTTGAAATAAAAAAAGTAAATATTTTTCGTAATACTTAGGGTATTTTACGCATTTTTCAAGTTATGAACGGAGTATGACAAAGCGATCAGCAGGGAAAATGTCACTGAAGAAACTCCATAAACCTGCAGTTTTTACAAATCCAAATGTTTACCTTTTCAGCGAAGGTCAAAAACTCCTTTCACATGCAAACACCGATGCAGAAATCCATATTTTAGACTTTTTTCAAATCAAGTTTACATCTGAAAGAAGGCATCAACATTCGTTACAACATATTTTAACCACCAACATCTTAGGTTTTGTCATCGAGTGGATATTACAATTTGTATTACCGCCACGTATCTACCTTACGCAGCAAACTGGTTTGCAGGCTTAACTCAAGCATTCTTGCCAAGCGCGTTGTCGAATGACTGACAATAATTATTGTGACTGTCATGACTTGCCATTGTGACTAGCATAACACGTCTTCAGGAACGAGACTGGTTATAATATTTAACAAGTGGAGGGGGGAGGGCAGAACGAGGTGGCTACGTCAACTCTCGCCATTTTTCGGAAACGGAAGTTGGCATCTCTGCCTGCTCATCACATCCAGTTGAAACTGACAGAAGGACGAGATTATTTTAGTGCATTGAGCGTTGCGACTCTGTTAAACGTGGCAGCAACAGTTAAGATTTCAGGCACAGTGAACATTTTCGCTATAGCGACCACTAACTCTTAAAACGTGGCTGGAATAACGACAAAGTTTAACGCATACCGTTGTTGTGACGGCTACCACATCGTAGCCTTGGAGCAGGGATACAGCTAGTAGAGCGGCAGGGAATTCAATTGCCCCTGAAATAAGACTGAAAGATGCGTAATGACGCCATAATATTTAAAACCAACTTTTTCCCATTTTTTAAATTAAATATTTGGACTTTTTTCTATAAAAGCTGTTAAGTACAAACCGAAATGCAACAACAAAAGTAAGTAAGGTCCTTTTCCACAGTCTGATTTTGCTTTAGAGGTTAATTCATATTTTGTCAAAGAAGAGTTGCACAGGAGAGTCCTCATCTATACCCAAGACGAGTTCGGAGCCAACCAGAAAAGGAAACTGCCATGTCGGATGGTTTATCGTAGGCATATGCTGTGTGGGAAGGGTTGTTTGGGGGGAAGGGGGAGAGTCAGGACGAAAAAGGAAGGGGATCGATAGGATGATAGCAGCGCCTAGCCTTTAAGTAGAGGTTTTGTCCTTCTAACTGGTTAGACCGAATAATAGAAATAGGTTTTGGTTTGATAATTTGAAGGTACGAGCTTTTAATTTGTTTGTTCCCGGCTATCACGGAATTGCTATCGTTCCTTTTCCTTGGAGTTAAATGGGTGTTAGGAATAAGCGAAGAAGTAAGTTTTTTTTTAATTTCGTGCTTTACGCTGGAGTGTTACTGAATATCACTAATTAAGGTCCTGTTCGTTTGTAACGTAGTGCATGCAAACTAGCCAGACACCCTACTTAACGACAAACAAGAACATTACACACTGATCTCTCAACGCATATTTGTAGCTAGAAGTGATAACTATTTCAATGCGGTTTTTTGGCTCTGGCGACTAGAAAATAAACAGTCATCAATGAAAGTTCAGAAACAACCAAAAAAAATACTGTTTCCTCAGGAGGAAGTCTGTATTTTATTATTGCATTCTGATACGAAAGTACGCATAAACCAAACGCTATAGTGGATCCTGGTACTGTTGTTACCATGTAATCGACACTTTCGACATCTTACTTTTGTTTCTAGCTGCAGGAATGCTTGTGCGATCGTGGTGGATTCAGGAAACAAACTCTACCATGCTAGAAGAAACAACAAGATGGCACTGTCTTGACTGAGAACGCTCGTAATAAAACAGTCAACGACTGAATTTTAGTAACAACCAGAAAAACCAGAAATTATTGACCTTACTGTCATTCATTGATGTAACTCCCGAATTTACCCAAATGATGTTATTGGTGGAGCGTAGCAAAGCCTATAACGGACACCAAATTGTAAAAATGTTGGTTGGTTGCACTTCAGCCGTCTGGGTGGAGCTCAAACGAAAGTTCGGATTAGAATGAAATTTAATACGTAGCTTGAAACCCCCAAAAGTATACTGCTGAGCTAGAATTTATTATAGAATCTATTATGGAAGAAATTACAGTGTTTGGAATTTATTTCTAGCACTCACCATTGTAAATATCATGAATAACACTCACCATATCCTGGAATCATCAATACAACATTGTTAAGCAACAATCTCAAACACATCGATGTAAAAGCATGACATTTGGTACACAAGTCATTCTTAGTAGTACAAATCGAACTAGGCATGGATCCCCCATCATGAAATACCCTCCAAGGGCTTCCAGCGCCCCCATTCCCTCAGGCTTGACCAACAAATTCTTGCAAATCGAGCTAAAAGCATGAAATTTGATTCACGAGTCGTTCTTAGTATACAAAATGAACCAGCCATGGAACTCGCATGAAATACCATACAAGGGCACACCCCCTACAAGGCCCCCAGCACACCCTGAGGATTGACTAACTAATTTTTGCAGATCGAGCTAAAATCGTGAAATTTGGTACACAAGTCATTCTTAGTAGTACAAATCGAACCAGGCATGGAACCCCCCAAGAAATATTTTCCAAGGGCCCCCAGCACCCCATTCCCCAGAGGCTTGACTAACAAATTCTTGTAAATCGGGCTAAAAGCATGAAATTTTGTACACAAGTCGTTCTTAGTATACAAATCGAACTACCCATTGAATTTACATAAAATACCCTACAAGGGCCCCAGCAGCCCCCAGCGCCCTCTTTGTCCCCTCCCTGAGGCTTAATGAACAAAGTCTTGCAGATCGAGCTAAAATCATATTTGGTACACAAGTCATTCTTAGCAGCACAATTAAAAACAGCCACGAAACCCCCCATGAATTACCCCTCCAAGGGCCCCCAGCCATCCCCTGTGCCCCTCCCTGAGGCCTGATGAACAAAGGCTTGCAAATAGAGCTGAAAGCATGACATTTGGTACACAAGTCATTCTTAGCAGTACAAATCTACCAGTCATGGACTCCCCATGAAATACTCCCAAGGGCCCCTAGCGTCCTCCCCCCCATTTTTTTTCTGAGGCTTGACCAACAAATTCTGGCAAATTAAGCTAAAATCATGAAATTTGGAACACGTATTCTTAGTAGTACAAATCGAACTAACCATGGAACACCCATGAAATACCTTCCAAGGCCCCCAGCACCCCCCAGTGCCTCCTTGTGCAGCGTCCCTGAGGCTTGATGAATAAATTCTTGCAAATAGAGCTAAAAGCATGAAATTTGGTACACAAGTCATTCTTAGCAGCACAAATCAAACCAGTCATGGAACTCCTCATTAAAGACATCCAGGGTCCCCAGTCCCCGTGTTTTCCCCCCACCCTGAGGTTTGACCAACAAGTTCTTGTAAATCGAGCTAAAAGCAAGAAATGTTGGACACAAGTCATTCTTAGCAGCACAAATCAATTCAGCCATGGAATTTCGACAAAATACCCCAAGGTCTCCCAGCGTCCACCCCCTAATGCTTGACCAACATATTCTTGCCGATCGAGGAAAAGAAGGAAATTTGGTAGACAAGTCATTCCTAGCAGTAAAATCGAACCAGCCATGCAACTTCCAAGAGAATTGATATTTCAATCTGCTCCGTCTGTAATAGGCCCAAAGACTGTTTCCTAGTAAATAGATGATAGATAACCACGTAGTGGTTCGACCTGGATCGGTGGATAATTTAGGCAGACCGACAAATCTATTAGTGAGTTCAGTGGTAACACAAATAAAAGGGAATAAGAATTCGATAATCATGATTGTGGCAGTTGGGTTTAGCTTTACTATCCCAGTTGTTGCTCGCCCACCAATCCTTACGAGCTTTCATAAGTCATAGTATGACTCGCTTAGAAGTTTTCCCTACATAAATAAGCTAACGTAAAGTAGAAGATAGTGCTGATTTTGGAGAAAAACGCATTAAAATTTTTACGGCCGAAACAGACTAGCTATACTGTTAGTGCCGGGATCGATGGTTGAAATGGAAAATTAGCTACAGTGATAGCTATGTTAATACTAGCAACTACTTAATACTGGTAGTCAAGAGCTGGTTAACAATATTCACAAGCTTTTGGTGGTTCATCCGTAGTTACATTAGTGCACACATTTTTTATGAATGATGTAAGCTAAGTTTATTTGATACGTAAGACTCCGGATAAGACAGCTACACGAGGTATGTGATCAATGAAGTATGGAACATGAGATAAATGACATCAAGTAAGAAGTGAGGGTCTTACACGAGTTTCAAAATAAATGGAGCACCCAATATATGACATCTTGCGGTAAACAGGATAGAAGATACATAAGATGCACGAGATATTTGACTATCTATATAACCTGGATCTGCGACAAACGATATTCGATGTTAATAAGGTACATAGACATTAAACGAAATATTGGAAATATGTAAAAATGTGACACATGAGATAAAGATAAATGAGATACACCAGAAAGTAAAATAAATAACCTAACAATACTGTGAAGAGTCGAGCTAGCTTGCCTCCCCTCCCAGCCCAACCCCTTTAACCTGTTTACCTTCTCGTCGCAAATAAGTCTTACAAAATCTAACGTACTCTTTAATCACAAAACTTACTGCAAATCCAAGATCCACAGTTCAAAACGCAAAACCAAAATTGTTCAAGCTTCTACTAAACCTTGCGAATTTTCGACAACACTTGCACTGGTTGACTTCCTCAGACGACAGTCTAAGAGACTTGTACCATATTGTCCACACTCCAACACACTACTACTCTAACGAACTTTCTTGCTGTTAGACACTAGCACGAAAGTCGGTGCTGTGGTGCAGTGCTGGAGTGTGGACCATATGGTGCAAGTGTCTTAGACTGTCGTGCGAGGTAGATGACCAGTGTAAACGACTGTTCAGTGGAAGGGTGAACAATTTTGTTGTGCATTTTGAACTGTGGATCTTGGATTTGCAGTAAGCTTGCTGTGATTGAGTATCAACCAAAGTGAAACAGCAGAACCTACGGTTTTTTTCAAAAGTACTTTTTAACAGGTACGTAGCATAAAATCACAAACGTTTTGCGGGTTTGGCGAGAATTATCACACAGTCAGAAATTTGCAGCACTATGCAAACGCCAAATTCGCATTTTCCCACCGGGGAAAATATCAAAAGGTGTCTACGGGTTGGCACTGTATGGCTAAAATGCGGGACCGCTCATCCCACAAAATGCTGTTAAGCAGGTAAGAAACGTGATCTGTGACACGCCAAAGTCTCGTAATGTCTAAAAGGCATAAGCTCATTTTAAAAACAAAAGTTTAGTTTAACAAAATTCTGGGCTGTGATCTGCCATCCACCAGCTGGTGTCAGTCAAATGATAGATGTTATACGAGTTTTGCCTCAAGGGCAGGCAAGCAAAAGACGCATGAGGAACTGTTTGTATTCCAAGAAGAAAAATGCATAGGCTTAAATATTGTTTAGGATTTGCACCAATGTGTGAGAAGACGCCTATTATATGCAAGGATAGGCTCAAACTTGATTTAGGATTTGCATCGGTCTGCAGCACGCAGAAAATTCATTTTGAAAACAAGGGATAGATTTCTCTTGACCTAAGGCTTGTTCCAGATTTAGCTTAGGATTAGCAATAGTCTGCTGCACACAAAAGACTCATTTTTACAAGACAAAGAATGCATTCTTGATTGGGCTTGCACCAGTGTGTGGCCAACAAAATATGCATAGGATGCAGGAATACGATCAAATTTGGTTTAGAAGTTGTAACAGCTTGTGGTATGCAAACGAAGCATTTTGACAAAAAAGGAAATATCACACTTGATCAGCAGAAGAAGACACATAATGTACGCAGGGATAGATTAAAATTTGGTTTAGGATTTGCAACAGATTGCAGCATGCAAAAGAAGCATTTTGCCAACTTGAAAAAGATCACTTTAATTTACGGCTGCCACCAGTTTGCGCCCTGCAGAAGAAGCATATTGTACGAGGTGTTCGGTTCAAACTAGGTTTAAGATTTGTAACAGTCTGTAACACGAAAAATAATTATTTTGACAACATGGAAATATCACACTTGATCTAGAATTTTCATCATTTTGTGGCCCGTAATAGAAGCATATTATACGCAGGGATAGTTCGAACTTGGCTTAGGATTTGCAATAGTCTGTATAAAGTTATAAAGCAACAGAGGGCAGGGGAGCTTATTACCTCATAAGCCCACCTCCAGTGGCAGTTCACCATTCAACTTTATTCAGTCGATTTTTGAACGAGTTAAGACTGGCCGCCGTAACTACCTCTTCAGGCAAGCGGTTCCAATCGTTAACAATCAAGAGCTGGCTGATCGTCAATCGTCAACTGCTGGCTACTCTTAGTCTTGTTCTTCGTTTGAAGATGGTGATGTCGCGTTCTCTTCGCTGGTCTTCACGTAACGTCCACAGGTGTTCACTGGAAATATCATATAAATTGTGCAGAATCATGTACGTTTCGATTAGGTCGCCTCTCTCTTCCTTTTCTCGAGAGATGGTAGGTTCAGTTTTTGGGGTTTTCCAGGATAAGAGAGCTTTTTACAACAAAACACCAGCTATGTATCTCTCCTTTGCACTCGTTCCAGGGTGTTAATGTCTTTGACCAAGTAAGGTGACCACAAAGCATTACCATATTCTAGAATCGGCCTAATGTAGGTTTTGCATAGAACGGCAAAGGCCTCTTCAGGTATGCTTTTAAATGTTCTACGTATGAGACCGAGACTTTGGTTGGCTTTCTTGGCAACATATGCACACTGAGGGGACCATTTAAGTTCGCTGTCAACAATGACACCCAGATCTTTTCCTGTGCCTGCCACCTTAACGACTTGATCACCAAGTTTGTATTGGTAAGATGGATTTACGTATCCACAGTGAATACCTTACACTTTTTAAAATTAACTCTTGAGTCTCCAAATAGAGATCCATTCAACAAGCCTGTCCAGGTCAAATTGACTGTTCACTTGTGCTTCTGCGCCTTGTAGTGGGCAGATCATCTTCAGGTCATCTGCAAACTTTGGTTTCCTCGTGTATGGGAATGTCGGCCACGGGAATGTCGGGAAACTACGGGAATGTCGGCCACATAGATAGAGAAATGGAGGGGGAGTGCACTGTGCCCTGCGGCACACCACGTAATACTAGCCATCATTCTGATGTTTCATCTTCAACTCTCATTTGGAACCTTCTGTCTTGAATGTAGCTCTTGATCCAGTCAAGCAATATGCCCGACACCCCAAAACGCTGAAGCTTGAGAATTAACAACATGTGGCTAACAGTGTCTAAAGTTTTTTTGTAAGTCAATAAGTATAATGTCCACCGGCGTCTTGTTGTCAAGGTCAGCAGTAAGACTATCGTAGGTGGTTATAAAGTTTGTTGTAGTAGATCTTCGTTTTACAAAACCATGTTGGTATCGGTCTTTCCATCCTTCCCTTTCTAAATGTGCTTGCACTTCCTCCAAAACGAAGCCTTTCAACACCTTGGCTACAATTATAGGGGTAACACTGATTGGCCTGTAGTTCAGAGGATTTAATCTGTCTGCATTTTTATAAATTGGAGTTACAGCTGCACTTTTCCTTATCTGAGGTATGGATCCTTCTTGTAGAGACTTATTGTAAATGTACTCGCGTGGTACATTAAGTTCACTAGTACATTTCTTTAAAATTAAAGCGGGAATGTTGTCAGCGCCTATTGCTTTGGTATCGTCAAGATTTTGTAAGTTAGACTCAATAATTTTGCAGGTGACAGCCACTACCCCTGTCTTAATCGTAACATAATTTGTATCTACAAAATTGTGCTCGTCACCTTCATCCCTCTTATAGACACCGGAGAATTTTTCAGCAAACATGTCTGTAGTGTTATTTGCTGTTTAAGTATTGGTGCCACTGTCATCTCTAAACCTAATCACTTCTGTCTTAACTTTACACCGGCGACTAATCTCCTTATAAAGCAATTTAGGGTTGATCTTGCAGCTATGCAGGATGTCGGTGTCACGCTTCACTTTCAGTTGGTTTCAGCAACATGTGCATTTCTTTTGGCTTTACAGTTTCTTGTAATTCTCCTCGGTACGATTAGCCATAAAAACATTCAAAGCAGTTTTTTTTGTCTTTCCTTTCCGTTTGCTGAGCCTTTATCAATGTAACTGGCCTTGTTACAGGTAGTAAGTGTGTACTGAAGTATTGGCGTATGTTTATTGATTACAGGGATCACAACTTCTTCAAATTCAGGCCTTCAGTAGTTGTAGCTTCTGCGAAAACGTCTAGCCAGTTTATTTTTCCAAGATCTTGCCTTATGTTATCGCAGTTTGCTTTTCTGTAGTTTTTCCTGAAGGATTTTTTTATGAGTGGGGCCAATAATTCCAGCGGCAAGTACTGTAAAAGTTAGTGTGTCATGATCGCTGGTTCCAAGTGGTGAATGGTGGCACAGATTCTGTACACGTTCTGGTGATGGGATCAGAATTAGGTCAATGATGGACTCGACTTGATGGAGGAATGCATCGTCAACTGCAGCCAGTATATCTTTTTTCCGCCAACACACATCCGTCTTTGTGAGAGGAGGTATTCCAGTCAATGTGGGGCAATTGAAATTGCCCATTATTTAATTGTTTATTTTTCCTCTATCAATTTAAAAAAAAAAACTTCAGCAGCCTCAGGTTGGTTTCCAGGGAATAACTCTGGCTCCTGCTAACATGAAGAACAAAGACACATTTTCTTAGCTTGGGAAAGATCACACTGATTGATGTAAAGCTTGCACATTGTTTCCTTCTGCATTTAACATGTCACTCGACCGGAAAAGTATCAACAGCTTATTTTTCCATCGGCTTTATTTTTAATAAATTGTGAAAAGAGGGAAAAAACAACACTTTTGCTGTAAAAAATGTGTCGTTCGTCAGAAACGGTTTATACTGGGACGTCGGGAAGAAATAACCGTTAGTGGGCGGAGAATGTGCCAATGCAAATGACATGAACGTTGGATATGCAAAGCCGACAGAAGTATGGGGGGGGGGGAGAGGTGAGAGGGGTAAAGATGCGGCGTACCTCGATCGATTGAAGACGAGAAAAACGTGGAAGAAGGATGGAAACATATGCGTGACTCGACGAAAAAGTTTCTTGTGAAAGAAAAAAAGACTGTAAATAGGGTGGAATAGGTGATGAAGAAAAGATGGCCGGGCATGCTAGTCAACACCACTAGTGATTGCATTGTAAAGGGGTTAGGTGCAAGCACAGGACTACCGTCACAACTGAGAAGGAACAAACAATGGCGTAGGCAGATGACAGTTTGGCAAAGGAGGGTGTTTTGCGTCTCATGATACTGTAACGGGTAAACCTAGGAAACTGCATGGAGCCTTGAATTTGTATCCCCAAAGGTCGTGTTAGATATTTGCTAACCAGTCAAATTGCGGATAATAGTAATTTACTGCACCCACCTCCTTGTTTTCTCTTCTTTCATAAAAAGACTGCTGTATGTAGGTCATATGAGACCTCTAAGGTGGATTATACATTCTTAACCGATGCTTTGTCTACGGCCAACGTAATAACACAATATTTGCTGTGAACGGAGTAATTGATAATTGGCACAGTCCAATGCTTGCAGCTGATCAGCATACAGGTGCTGGCTCTGACCATGTTTTATTTACACCTACAAACAAACGTTCTTGCAGCTGTGGTGGTGAGGCGGCCGATCCAAAGAACTACCTACCAAATATCACATTATTTTATGATTGGCAACGGCATGATTGGCAACTGTTATTATAAAAAGAGTAATGCAGTGCATGACTGACCTCGACTTAATTAACAAAGATAAATATTTCTTTTTACCTGGTCATTAGTCAGTGCACCAATTATTACTTGCTTCGGAGAAATAGGTTTGAAGCTGTTTTTGCAGCTTTTATTTAGTTCGATTTTCAAAAAGCTGTTGAATCAGGGGTTCACAGCAATTCTTTTACAAGCTGTCGTACTTTGAATTCAATGGGCAACTTTGATCCAAGCTTTTTGTCTCTCAGCACAACCACCGTGTGTTATTGGAAGAAATAGTTCGGCTGTTGCAGTATCAGTAGCGAGATGCCGCAGTGATATGCATTCGGACCCCTTTTGACTGTTATTTTTACAAACGTTCAGGTTTGCAACCCACACGATATTCATTAGGAAAAACATTCCGACGATTTAAAATTGCACTCAGCTGTAATTGACGTCCAGGAAAACCATGAAATAAATGTCGAGAATGATTACGTTACTGACTGGGCAATAAGTTGGCAGTTGCCGATCACTTATAATAAATTAACATTAAAAACATGCTTAGGTGTATAACATACGGAATAGATACAAAGGAATAGATAGCATCACACCAATACGTGTAAAAGTATCTCCAACGTCCGACAAAATAACCTAGAGCTTTTTTACACGTATTAGTGAGATGGCTTATAAGTCTTTTTGTTGCAGCTGTTCCTTTAGAGCATTAAGTTTTTTTAAGGCTTACATCCGTGTTTAAGCGTTTCTTCAATTAGTATAAAACACGCTTAAGCGTATAAAATACGATGTAATCCTTAAAAACTTAAAGCCCTAAAGCAACAGATATTACAAAAAGACATGAAAGCCATCACCTCCCACTAATACGTGTAAAAGAATCTCCAGCGACCCCAAAAACAAGCTGGAGACATATAAAAGTTAATATGTCTCCAGTTTAAGCTTTAAGTTTTTTATGGCTTACATCCGTATTTTATACGTTTAAGCGTTTTTTAATACCAATATCCATTTTTTTTTCTTGTTTCAGTAAGAATGACGCAGAAAAGAATACTATAATCAGTAATCACCTTAAAATAACTGTTATAAGAGAGCCTTTTTAATACTCAATTTCAAGAGCTATAAAAATTGAAAAATAGGTTCTTTGGTTTGATCTCTAGGTTAGAGCAAAATTTACCCAAGAAGAACAACAACAATAATTGTAGTGACATTAAAATAGCGTTCAAAAGGTAATAATCCTCCTTCACACCTATGTTTTAAGCTGTAAAACTTCAGCATCGGTTCATTGGTTCGATTTTCAGGTGTAGTACAGCTGTTGTGGGCCAGAATTTGGGCTAATCGTGAACGTCGAGCTAAAAGCCATGAAATTTGGTACAAAAGTCAATTCATAGCAAATAAATCGAGCTAGCTATGGAATCTAAGGCCCCTTCATGCCCCCTACCACACTCATTCCGGTTATTGACCAACAAATTTTTGCTGATCGTGCTAAAACGTGAATTTTTACACAAGTCATTCTTAGCAGTACAAAACGAACTGGAGTTTGTTGACCATCAACCTCATGGAGAGGACACAGGGAAGCACTAGGGATGGGGGTGTATCTCATTGGGTTCCGTATGTAGTTCGATTTCTACTGCTAGAACGCATGTTTTTAGTACGTTTAGCAAGAATTTGTTGGTCATTGATGCTTCATGGGGTGCACAGGTGGGGGGGGATGCTGGTGGAGGCGTTGGTGGTATTTCATAGGGATCCAAGGCTGGTTCAGTTTCTACTACTAGGAATGATTGGTGTACCAAAATGCATGCTTTCAGTACGATCAGAATTTTTCGGGTATCAACCTCATGGAGCAGAAATAGGGGGAAGCACTGCGGGGCCTTGGATGATTTCGCGGAAGATCCTTAGCTAGTTTGATTTCTACTGCTAACAATAACTTGTGTACCAAATTTCATTCTTTCAGCACTATCTGCAAGAATTTGTTGGTCAGGCCCCAAAGAGGGAATGGGGGGGGCGTTGTGGTACCCTGTAGATTATCTCGAGGGGGTTCCATAGATAGTTCAATTTGTACTACTATGAATGACTTGTGTACCACAATTCAAGCGTTTAGCCCGATCGCAAATAATTTGTTAGTCAAGCATCAGAAGACTTGTGTGCTAAGTTTCATGCTTTTAGCTCGATCTACAAGAATTTGTAGGTCAGACCTTAATGAGGGTGCACAGGAGGGCTCTGGGGGCCCTTTGGGGGTATTTCATGTGGGTTCCATGGCTTGTTCGACTTCTAATGCAAAGAATGACTTGTGCGCTAAATTTCAAGCGTTTAGGAAAAATTTGCGGGTCAAATCTCAGTGAGGGGGCACAGGGGGGAGCTGGGGCCCCTTTGGGCGTATTCCCTGGGGGTTCCATGGCTGATTCGATTTATGCTGTATAAAAAACTATTTGAAAATAATAAAAAGAAGTATCTTGGAAAAGTCAAATGATAATAGGTGATGACAAGAAAATGAATTAGATGATAGACATGAACAAACAGTAATAGATTACTCTGAAAATACATTGAGCTTACTAGGCTTTGAAAGCAAAATAAACTCACCGGCACGAGAAGAAATAGTACTGAAAAATGGAGAAAATTCTGTGCAACAATCATTTATCGATCGTATTCTCTTTAAAAGTAATAAAATAGAATTAAATGGAGGAGTCTTGCCAGAGAAAATTGCAGACCACTGTACGATTATGGGATGGATGTGGAATAATGAATTAACAAAAGAAAAAGAATCTGAGGAAAGAAAAAAGAGAAATATTGAATATTTAACAATCAATAATAGTTAAAGAACTGAGTGAAATAAATTGGGAATGTTTTGATATATTACAGGAACCTGAGGATATATAAGAAGAAATTATAAAAAGAAATTATTAATATATATTCCAAAAATAAAAATATAAAATATAAAAGTAAAAGAAGAGAAATATACCAAAAGAAAAGAATGGATTACAAATGAACTAATAACAATATTAAATAATAAGAATAAATTATGCGAGAAAATAAAAAAAACACCAGACAATGTAAACCAAAAATGATATAAAAATGAAAAAACTTAATAAATAAAAAATAAAAGAATGTAAAGAAAATTTCTTTCAGAAAGATTGGGAAATTTATATAATAAGAAGAAAACAACTATACAGGACACAATGCATGAAATTTGCAATAAAAGAAAAACTAAAAAAACTGATGATGAAATTGTGAAAAATTTTAAGGAAAATACACTAGAAGAAAAAGTAAACAACTTTAATATAAATTTTAATAAACATGTACAAGAAATTAAACAAAAGAATATAAAGGAACATGAATTATACAAAACGGAAATTTCTGTAAACATCTTACAAAAGAAAAAGATAAAAAAGGAAACTAAGAAATCAATGTATATGGATAATGCAAATGAAAATGAAATAACAAATGTAAAAATAGATCTAGAAAATGCTAAAGCCGCAGGAATTGATAAAATACAAACTGAAGGAGTCAAAGAATAATACATCAATAGCAATTTGTAAACTGAAAAACGCTGAACTGATAAAAAAAAAAACTTGGCCTGAAATGTTGAAAATACAATTTATAAGACCAATATACATGATTGGCGAAAAACGATCTAAACAACTATAGACCTATAGCTTTACTGTCAATAATAGATGAAGTGATTGAAAAATTTGTTGCAAACAAAATAAGAAATTTTCTGGATATAAACAAAATTTTATCTCCGCTACAATACGGATACACAATCGTTCAGTGAAGGGGAGGAAGAAAGAATACCGGTGAGCAGTATGAACGAATTAAGAAAACTTATAGGCGATATGAAACAGATAATTTTAAAGGAAGTGAAAGACGTAAAACAAGAAGTGAAAGAAATAAAAGAAGAAATCAAAGAAATGAAGCAACAATTTACTGATATCATAAATGTAATTGAATACATAAACAAAACAATCGAAGAAATAAAGCAAGAAAAAGAAGCACTGAAGAAAAGAATGGATAACTTCAGCAAAGAAGAAAGGGGACAAGATGGAGGAAGTATGAAGGATGAATTGGACGAAATTAAGAAAAAATCTTAGAGCGGCAGAGCAATATAACAGAATAAAAACATTGAGATTGCTAATGTAGAAAGTGTGGAAAATGAAAACTTGTATGATATTGTGGAAAAATTTGCTAAGCAAACTGATATACTAAATTTTCAAAAAGAATAAATTGATATGATACACAGACTAAATTCAAGAAACAAAAAGAAACCTGCAGCTATTATTGTGCAGTTTAAAAACTGAGATGAGAGAGAGGAGTGGATTGGAAAAAAAAGAAGATTGTCACCAAGAATGGAATACTGAACAATGGGAACCCAAACAAAAATTACATAAATGAAAACATGTCTCCCAGTACAAACAGCTGTTTTGGATGACGAAGCAGTTTGCAAGAGAAAATAATGTGAAATTTGTCTGGTTTAAGTACAGAAAATTAATGATGAAAAAGGATGAAAATTCAAGGAAAACAATTGGGATTAAATCAGAAGAAGACATCAAACTGCAGGGTAATTGCAACTAATGTTAAAATGTTTAATGACGTATTTTATGACATTGACGACCTTGACAAATGTGACTTGAACTCTTTGAAAATCTTGCATTGCAATATTAGAAGTGTTAACAAAAACTGAGATGAATTTTTGATAACACAAGAAAATAAAAAAATAAATTGGGACTTAATCTTTCTGACGGAAATAAACTTAAAGTAAATTGAAACACTGATTTATAATATAAAAGGTTATAATTCTACTTGGTTGACAAGGGAGAGTACAACAAAAGGTGGGGGAATTGTTGCCTTTGTAAAGGAAAACATAAATAATAATCATGAAGAAATTATGTTGGCTCAAAATCAAAACTTAGTAATTAATATAAGGTATGGGGGAAAATACTACAAAATAATTGGGATGAACAGGAGACCTACGACCAAAAAAAGTGACTTCTTGAAAGATTTAAAGGGATACCTAAAAAATAATATACAAGAAAAAAATCTGATCTTAATAGGAGATGTAAATATTAATATTCTGGAGGATAAAAAATAAATAATTAGCACTTACGATCAATTAATCTGTATTAAATATTTAAATCTTTGGCTAAACATGGATTTGAAATGACAAACATAAGCCCAACAAGAAGTGAGTTGAGAGAAGGTAAGGTTGTTGAGGCTTGCTTGAACCATGTTTTCAGTAGAGTAATGGATGCCAAAATAAGGAATGGAGTGATAGAAAGAAAAATAGCAGATCCTTATTTAAGTTTTATCATGATTGTAATTAAAAGAAATGAGAAGAGCAGAATAGGGCAAAATAACACAAAGGAGGAAACAAATGATAAGAGGAAGGAAGAGGAATCTTTTTTTATTTATGATGACAAAAAAATCATTGCAGATAAAAGAGATAAATTGGGAAGAAATACTAAGCAGTCTAGAACAACCGGTTGAAATCTACAATAAAATTATTGAATTACTAAATGGTATTTTAATGCATATAAGAAAAAAATTGACAAGAGTGACAACGAAAACTATTTAAAATTTAAGAATAAATGGATGAACAATAAATTATCATTAATAATTAGAAGCAAAAATCTTTATTAAAAAATAAAAATACCACAACTTTTGAATAAATTAATAAATGACTACAAATTACAAAAGAAATTGGTGCATAACGAAATTCTAAAAGCAAAATATAGCTACTTTGAAACAAAAGTAAATAAAAGTAAAAATAACATTAAAAGTATGTGGAGGAAAATTGATGAAATGACGGGTAATTATGAAACACATGACAATGATGTGGCAATTACAAATGAATTCTAAATATATAAATTTAAATGAACTATGTAATAAATTTAATGAACATTACGAATCGGTGGTTGAAAAAATTAGTCTGAAATATGTAATGATGAAGCAAACTTTGAAAGAAATGGATAATCAAGTTGTTAATGTTAATAAAAATGAAGCATCTATGAGAATAATTGATTTTATAGAATTGAAATAAAAAATACTTTAAAAGAAATAAAAGTTAAGAAAGCAATGGGTTTTGATGGGGTTTCGATGAAACATTTAAGGATAACAGAAGAAGCAACATCCATTTTTTTGGAAAAAATAATTAACAGTATACTAAAATGGGAAAAATGGCCAGAGAATTGTAAAGTACAAGTAATAAAACCAATTTATAAAAAAGAAAAAAAGAATGAATTTATAAATTATAGACCTATATCTTTATTACCAGCTATTGATATATTCATGGAAAAACTATTTAATAACAGAATAACCAACAACTTAGGAGAAAATGAGATACTAAGTAAAAATCAGTAACGATTTACAAAAAATAAAAACACAACTGATGCTTTCTGTACTTTAAATGACTGGGTTTCTGAAGCTTTGAACATTGGTAAGTATGTAGGAATAGCATTCATTGATCTACAAAAGACGGTAAATCATGACAAATTATTACAAAAATGTAACATGTTTGGTTTAGGAGGGAAAATGGTGAACATTCTTAAAAGCTACATGAGAAATAGAAAATGTTGCACTAGAATAGAAAATATGCATAGTAACCTTTCTAATATGAAGATTAGTGTTCCACAGGGATCAAACCTTGGACCACTTTTGTTTTTAATATACATTAACGAAATAGAAAAAAAATCTTGAATATACAAAAATGGTACTTTTGTAGATGGTATAGCAATTGTATCAATTCACTATAATAAAAGCATTATAGTAAAACACTTGCAAAATGATTTAAATAAAGTACAAAATTGGCTTTTGGAAAATGAATGGTTTATTAATGAAGAAAAAACTGTTTGGATGGAGATAAAAACTGCTCATATGATTAACGAAAATAAAGAGAAGATTTTTTGCATACTGAAAAATGTTTCATAAACAATATAGCAACATATGTAACATTGTGCAACAAGACATGTATAGAAATTAGGAACGTTAATTCTTTTAAATATCTTGGAATAAATTTAGATGATAGATGGAACTTTAATAATCACATAACTATACTAATAAAAAAAATACATTAAAAGATATACTTAGTAAAAAATCTATTAACAATTTATTATGCATGGATTGATTTATAGTTGAGATATGGGATTGAGGTTTATGCAAATTGCAGTAAATATATGATGGATAAATTATAAAGTATACAAAATAAAGCAGTGAAAATACTTTTCAAATAAATAAATTCAGAGGAAAAAACAAAGGAATTGCTTGTAAGGAATAAAATTTTAAACATAATGAGGTTAAAAAATTTGGTCATTATTAAAAAATATTTTTTCAAACATAGCATTTTACAAAAGATGTTAAACACTAGGTCTTTGAATAGAAAGAATAAAAGAAAATTCACGTTACCGAAAATTAGAAATTATTACGGTAAAAAAATGATGGACTATTACATTGCAAATATATTTAATAACTTGGACAAAGCTTTCGATAAGTGTAGTACTTTTACAGTAATAAACAGGATAACCAAAAAACCAATTGATGATAAATGAACATTGATTTAAGGAAGGCGTATTTTAAATAACGTAATATACTAACTAAGGAATTGAGATAGCACATACAAGGGCTTAGATGCCCTTCGTGCATCTCCTTTTGTATAATAGGTTTTGGCTTTTCATTTTGTTTTAATTTATATGAATTGTAGTGATCATCATTTTATATATCATTATATATAAAATAGATTTGTGGTGTTAAAAAAATTATTATTATTATTATTATTATTCGAAGGCGAAAATGAAACATAATAAAGAACAAGAAGTGACATAAGTGACAAACAGGCAAAACTTTCACATAAATTCACAGAAATTTATGAATTTGAAGAGAACGAATATATAAATCAAACTTGAAAATTTTGAAGAATTGAAAACAAGCTTTTTCATGGAAAAAAAGGAACCAAACGTGAAAATTTTACACCTGAACATGAGAAGCAATAGAAAACATTGGGAACAATAGCAAATGGAATATACATCTGCCAATATAAAATGGGACGTGATGGCTTTCACTGAAATAAATATAAAAGAAGAGGAACTTGATGCCTGCAATATTAAAAATTACGAAAAATTTGGTATTTGTAGGAAAAAAGGAAAAGGTGTAGGTATACTGGTTTTTATTAGAAGTGAATTTTGTGAAAATACCAAATGTACAAGTACCAAACTCGAAAACAATGATGTCATTACGACAAATTTTTACTGGAACAATGAAATATACAAACAACATCATTGTAGTGTATAGAAAACCGTCAAGCAGCAGAACAAAATTCCTAAAAGAACTGAAAAATTACTTAAATAAAAAAAAAATTGAAATAAAAAATGTAATCGTCTCAGGGGATTTAAATTTCAATCTTTTAAAACAAACGCAAGACAAAAGTGAGCCGATGTTGAGATTTTCGAAAATCTAATGGCAGAAATCAGCTACACACCGCAAATTAATTCACCTACTATGGAAGGAAGAGTAAGTAGATCATGTCTTGACACACTCACATATTGATTCACTCGCATTAAACATGTACGTAGTAAAGTGTTCGTGATCAAAATCAAAATCGTGGACCATTATCCAACTGGAATGAAGCTTTGGAACGAAGACATAAAAAATATAATCGACAAAAAGGGAAAAGAAAAATATACTTTCAGACTGAATAACGAAAATATTATAAAATGCTTAAACAGTCAAAATTGGACTAACTTAAAAAAGCTAACAGATCCAAATGATATTTATAATGAAATTGGAAAAAACCTTAAAAGACATATACGATAGAAACAAAATATACTACAAAATTAAAACAAATAAGAAAGTAATGAAGAATGAATGGATGACAAAAAATCTACTAAATCTGATTAAACTTAAAAATAAACTCTGGTCAAAAATCAGTAAAAGTAACAAAATAAACAAAGGAATGAACATTGATTACGAAAATGCGAAAATAGAATCAGGAAAATAATAAAAGAAACTAAACAGTAATACTACTGTAAATATATAAAAGAAAACGAAAAAGGCAGCAGTAAAAAATGGAATCGGGTAAAAGAGTTAAAGAAAATAACATTGATGAGCATATAAAAAGAACTTTCAGAAATACTGAAACTAAACAATTGAGCGAAAATTTTATGTCGAACTTTAATAATCAAGTACCATTGTTAAACAGGAAATTTAAAAATAATAGCCAATTTTAAAAAAGTCTACATTTTTAAAAAATTAATTTCTTTGATCCTTAAGTCAGCCAAAGCAACTTAATGCTTGTATGGCTGAACCGGCTCAATTTTGAACATTACCAGACTTTTAGAGAAGAAGAAATATCTGGTAAAGGGAGGTGCCAACCCGGGGATTCGATCCGGGAAAACTCCGATCATTGTAGGAGCCGAAAGATGGTCCAGAATTGGCCAGAATAGTTCCCATAGCCGCTGAAGGAGCATGGTAGCCTCTCACGCTACCCTGGACGGCAGTCCTGGCGGGGACTTTGCCAAGATTTCCTTTCCAGGGGTTCGACCAGATTCGCAAACCTCCAGCAACCAGGCTGAGCTCTCTCACAACTCAGCCACGACGCGTGAAAACTATTATAAACACTATGAGAATAACAACATCAAGTGAACAAGAAATAGAAGAAATACTAAACAAAATAGAGATTAAAAAATCGACAAGACAGGATGGAATCTTAATGGAACATTTAACAGAACGTAAAAAAAACAAAAAACAAGCTCTTTTGTAAGCATATTAATTAAATCCATAATTGACAAAGAAATTTTGCCTCAGAAATTGAAGTTTCAGGTAATCAGACCAGTATTCAAAAAAGGAAATAAACGTGATCTCAACAATTATAGACCAATAGCGTTATTACCAGTAATAAACAAAATTGTCGAAAAATACTTTGGAAACCAATTACATAATTTCCTACAGAGATACAATATTGTATATCATAAACAATTCGGCTACCAGATAAGAAAAAGTACACTTAATCCACTACAATCAATTAGTAATAGTATTAGTAGAACATTAAATGGCGCCATATATATCGGAACAATCCTCATAGATTTACAAAAAAGCTTTTGATACATTAGAACATAACTGATATCAAAACTTTATGACAACGGTATTAGAGGAAAATTCTTAAATATTATGTTAAGCTATCTTACAAATAATAAAGCAGGCGTAAAAATTAAGCTGACTTTCTTCAGCACTTGTTATAATGTCAATTATACTGTCCCTCAAGGATCAATTTTGGGACCAATACTTTTTTTTTAATATTTATCAATGACATACAAAATGAAACTTGGACTACTTATATAACTATGTACGCAGGTGACATTTTAATGCTTTCAATTAACATTGAAAAAGCAAAAAGATTAAAACCTTCAACATGATTTTAACAAGATAAATAATTTTTTTCAGAGAGAACGATCTGTACATAAGTGAAAACAAATTTTATGCCAATACATACTTCACATATGGAGCATGGGTTTAAAGACATGGTTTTACATAGTAACCAATGTAAAATTGATAGAAATTATTACTGTAAAAAAATTAAAAAAGTCACTGAAGCAAAATATCTCAGTGCTAGTTGTGCCCGTGCACATGCTGTGCAGCACCTCCCCCCCCCAACCCGCACGTCCCTGCCCATCCCCCCTCCCCCCTCCCCCGACGCACCCCATTACACCCCCTTCGTGCACTCCTTCCTGCACCCATAGTGCGGTTCTGAAAATCTCTCCGCATACCTCCGGCACCTCGGTTGTTTGGTCTTTGGTATTAAGTTTATCAAAATATATCACACATGCCCTCCCCGACAATTACTTCAACCGCCAATCCCCACACTCCTGCCCCCTCCCGGATACGCATACGTGTCCCCCCACCCCCACACACACACACTTGGCTGCCTCCCCCTCCCGCAAACGTCGCCCCGTGACATTCTCCCTTTGTTGCAGCCGTCATGCGTGTGTTTGACTGAAGGGGTGACTGAAGGCTAAAAAAAAACCCTATCACTGAGAAATCCAGCATTCAGTAAGCAAGTAATCACATGTTTAAGTTAATCCTTTGAAACTATGGGATGTACATACGACATTACCACATACTTGTTTATACACCTAATTGATGCGTTATATACGTAGATGGTTTTCCCCTTTTATACCTCCCACTTTAAGGCTTCCTCTTGGCTTCCGCATAGTGTGCGAGATCGATCCCCGTTTACATAAGGCCATCGATTGTAACCATTACTTTCTTTTATTGTTTACTCTAGACGTAGCTATACGACAATACCTATAAGTCCTCGGTCGGGGCACAACAATGCCTATTGTTGTAGCTCATCTCCCATTATTGTAAACTATACTTGTCGTCTCGCACTCTTTGCCATGTAGCCTTAACACATTGTCTTTTGACTCTTCACAACCAATTGTAGCGCTAATTGTAACACCGCCTTATATCTCTTTAACAATCCTCGCCATCCCTGTATCTTTCCGCTCCTTTTTATAACAACTGATCAGCTTCTTCTCAAGATGTTGTCTTCAATTACTACTCCTAAAGCCGCCATTTTGTAGGCCTAAAAGAGACTTGAGATTTCTGATGTTCCTCTGAAGCCCTATCTACTTCTACGTCAGTAGCCAAGTCCAACGGGACTACTACTTTAAAGGGCAGATGCAATATCAACCCTTTCGTTATTTTTGTCGTCTCTACTTGTATGCAGAACTCGTATACGTAAGTTCATTTGTATCTACTCCTTGCCGACTTAATGGTAACATTTCCTGCGATGATGAAAGGGATGCAAGTATGGCGAACGGGTGTTAAAGAGCTAAGACGTTTTTTCCAAGCTTAATAAATATCAAGAGTTGTACCAACATAATTCACTTTTTCCTGTCTACCATCGATATACTACGGGTTATCCGTTCCGATCAAAACACGAGCCACTTCACTGATGCAGGTGTGTGCTTGGCTGCAGGTTGTCCTAGGGTACGAGGCATAAAAACTTCTGAGGCCGTGTGGAACTTACCACGCTCTGCGCCGTAACATCCCTCACTTGGCGGCCAGTGGTCTTGTCCACCTGTGTCGTTCCCAGAGAAACAATTCACTTCGGTAGCGCGCATTGGCCACCACACACACTTGGAAGTGAACCTTTAGGAAATAAATGCGCCTTTCCATCGTATCAGGCTGCCAATTTCGAGGCCCATTGGGGGCCTCGAAATTAAGACCAATCGTCGTTTGGTTTAAAGTTGTCTGGATTCGTAGACACGGATTGTTTTTTTGTTTTAGCTCAAACGCCGACAATGGCACAGTCCACGCGACTAAAACTTTGTTGGTCGCTTTGGTACCACAACAATACCAAAAAAACGAACCCCAAAACGGTGCGGCAGGTCTGGTAAATGGCGCCATCTCTTCGAAAAAGTGTTATAACCCGAACTTGTAGTCCAAGGCCGTCAACAGACGGCGACATGGTAGGTTTGGTAAGTGGCGCCATCTGTTCGAAAACGTTGGAAAAGTGTCCCAAACTGAATTTGAAGGCCAATGCCGTCAACAGATGGCACTACAGGATGGGGTACAGGATGGATTGTACGATGGAATGGCGTGGCCGGTGACTTGGCCGCCTGCTCCGTATTATATATGTAGTTGATTCTTGATAAAAATTGGAAATTTTATCAGCATATTGAAGGTCTACTAAATAGATTAAGGAAAATACTACCGCTCGTTTATAGAATTAAAGACCTCGTAACCCTGAAAACAAAATTAATGATCAATGAAGCATGGATTGCATCAATTTTACGATACTCGGTCACCATTTATTGTAGTACCTCTGGTGGCTTATAGACAAATTGCAAAAAGTTTACAACAAAATAATTAAAACGCTCTTCAACACACATGATAAAAGAAGCGCTAAAGATATTTTAAAAACTTATAAAATCTTAAACATAAAATGAATTGTTTGTATGACATGATTAAACTTAATTACTTTAAAAATACATATAAAGTTCCGCACGAAACGACAAGAACGCAACAAAATTGCTTAGAACACCTCCCTGGAGAAATTCATATGGTAAAAAGTGACAATTTTCTAATACCATTTGCTTTTAACCTGTTACCACAATAGCTGATAAACCTAAGGCACATTACTCAAGTGAAACGAGAAATTAAACTTTGGACTAGCAACATCAATATTCTTGAATTTAATCTATAGAAAAACACTTTTTTATGAATTGATATAACAAGTATAACTGATAAATCAGGTAAAAAAATAAGTAAATAAATAAATAAATAAATATATATATTTCCAAAAAAGCATGAAATATTTTTAAATAGTTACTGTATGATAATTACAGCGCTCGTGCGATTTCCCCTCCACCCTCTCGATATTGAACTAGCCGTTTATATTCTTTTACTTTTTTGGTTCTTATATTGAAAAATGTATAAGTCTTGTGTAACATATATACAGATGTACTTCAACAGTTACGTAACTAACCACAACAAAAACCCATGCAAACTCACTAAGTTTTGGGTTACTATGTCATCTAAGTGAATATCACTGACTGTACTGTACTCTACTAATAAAATTAATAGTATTATTTTTTTTTAATAAGCAAAATGGCGACATCACTGGCTGCAACAAAAAATCGAAGGAGAAAAGATGAAGAATAGGAAAGAATTGAGAGAGTCTCAAGAAAACAGAAGTGAAAATCATAAGTGTAAGAACACTAAGAAAGCCTAGGAAAAGTTTGGTGAGTGACTGTTGAAGGAAAAAGGAGAAATTTGAAGAAACAATTGAGGCAAACTGATAATAAACAAACTGAAAAAGCCAGAATTTCTGAAAACTGAAGTGTGTTTGATTTGCCTTTGAAAATACAAAAGTGCATGAACTGGATCAAAACTTTTTGAACCGGAATAAAACTAGATGAACCGGTTTGAAACTGAATGAACTAAAATAGGAAGATGTCTAGATGCCAGGGAGAATGTGAAGCAAAACTAGGAAACCAAGGGGATTACACCATTTGTGGACAATGCAAATCAAAATATTGCTATCAATGTGCTGGAGTAAAACAAAACATGGAAACATGGAAAAACATGAATGAAACAAAAAGGGAAGACTGGAAGTGTAAACAAAAAGTGCAGGAAAACAAGAACATTGTCAGAACAAGATCCAGAAAAAAATAGAGGTGAAGGTGAAGAAGAAGAAGACGAAAATGAAGAAGATGAAGAAAACATAAAGATGGTTATGAGAAGAATGGAAGAAAAAATTGACAAATTAATAGCAAGAAATGAAGAAAAATGCAAGACATTAGAAGAATTCAAAAGACAATAGAATTCATAAGTGAAGAACAAAAAGATCTGAAAAAAAGAAAAGGAACAGATAAAAAAAAATGCAAGAAATGGAAACTAGAGTTCAAGAACTGGAAAACATAAAAGAAAGAAATAAGTTACTGGAACAAAAAGTAAATACAATGCACAAAGAAACAAAAGAGCGAGAACAATATGAGAGACACAGAAAACTTGAAATAAATCAGATTGGCTCCCAGATGAAAGGACAGAATGGGTAATAGGAGACTTAGCAAAGAATTTTAATATCGAGCATGATATTTTAGAAATTGAAGCCGCACACAGGATACCAAATCGCAATAAAGAAAAACCAAGTACTGTAATTATTCAATTTAAGGAAAGCAGAAGCAGAGACAAATGGCTGGAGAAAAGAAAAGAGTGGTAACAAATGATGACATGTTCAGAAATGAAAATAAAAGAAGAATATACGTAAATGAAAACATGACACCATACATGAAACAATTATTCTGGAAAACAAGAAACTATCCAAAAGAAAAGGACTATAAGTACGCATGGTTCAGAAATGGCAAAATCATGATGCGAAAGAATGCTGAGATGGACGAAGTGAAAATTATCAAAGAAGAAGATGACCTGAAAAACCTGACATAACAAATTCTTTAATCAAGTTTTTGGAAATAAGGAAACCTTATCAGAAATGATAAGAAATAATGTGGGAAATTGTGAAAATACAAAGTTATTAGATGTCAATATAAGAAGTTTGAGAAAGAACTGGGAACTATTACAACATCAATTGATAGACATGAAAATTGATTGGGAAATAATAATACTGTCTGAGATAAACATAAAAAAAGAAGAAATTGAAAATTATAATATAGAAGGCTACAATAATTATACATCAACAAGGGAAACCACAGCAAGAGGAGGTGGATTGATGATATTTACAAAAAAATTAAAAGGTAGAATTAAAAAAATTGATACTAATGACAATAACATGATAGAAATTGTTATAAGTGAAAATAATAACAAAGATAAAAGTAAAATAATAGATATTTATAGAAAACCATCATCAAACAAAAAAGAATTTATAAAAAGTATAAAAAAACTTTTTGAAAATAATAAAAAGAAGAATCTTGGAAATGTCAACTGATAATAGGTGATATAAATATTAATATTCTAGAAAAAGAAGATGAATTAGATGATAGACATGAACAGACAGTAATAGATTACTATGAAAATACATTAAGCTCACTAGGCTTTGAAAGCAAAATAAACTCACCGGCACGAGAAGAAATAGTACTGAAAAATGGAGAAAATCATTTGCAACAATCATGTATCGATCATATTTTCTTTAAAAGTAATAAAATAGAATTAAATGGGGGCGTCCTAACAGAGAAAATTGCAGACCACTATATGATCATGGGGTGGATGTGGAATACTGAATTAACAAAAAAATAATAATCTCAGGAAAGAAAAAAAGAAAAATATTGAAAATTAAACAATACACAAACAGTTAAAGAACTGAATGAAATAAATTGGAAATGTTTAGATGTATTACAGCAACCTGAGGATATATATGAAGAAATTATAAAAAAAATTAATAATATATATTCCAAAAATGAAAAATTAAATACAAACGTAAAAGAAGAGAAATATACCAAAAGAAAAGAATGGATTACAAATGAATTAATAACAAGAATAAATTATGGGAGAAAATAAACAACAAAAAACACCAAAGAACTAATAAGTAAATATAAAAATGAAAAAAAAACTAATAAATAAAAAATAAAAAAATGTAAAAAAAATTCCCTCAGAAAAAATTGGGAAATTTATATAATAAAAAAAAACGATATGGGACACAATACATGAAATTTGTAATAAAAGGAAAACTATAGAAACCGATGATGAAATTGTTAAAAATTTTAAGGAAAATACAGTACAAGAAATAGTAAACAACTTTAATATAAATTTTAATAAACAGGTATAAGAAATTAAACAAAAAAATAAAAAAGAACAGGAATTATATAACGGAAATTTCTGTAAACATCTTAAAAAGGAAAAAGATAAAAATAGAAATGAAACTAAGAAATCAATGTACTTGGATAATGCAAATGAAAATGAAATAAAAAATATAATAATGGATCTAAACAATACTAAAGCAACAGGATTCGACAAAATACAAACTGAACATTTGGAGGAGTCAAAGAATAATACATCAATAGCAATTTGTAAACTAATAAATGCTATGATTAAAAAAGAAACTTGGCCTGAAATGTGGAAAATACAAATTATAAGACCAATATACAAAAAAGGAGAAAAAAAGGATCTAAACAACTATAGACCTATAGCTTTACTGTCAATAATAGATAAAGTGATTGAAAAATTTGTTGCAAATAAAATAAGAAATTTTCTGGATGTAAACAAAATTTTATCTCCAGTGCAATATGGATACACAAAAAATAGAAATACAACTGAATTATTATCAAAAGTTAATGAATTAATTACAAGAGGTTTAAATGAAAGTAAATATGTGGTAATAATACTGGTGGACTTACAGAAAACATTTGATACGTTTCATCAAAAGATACTATTACAAAAATGTTCAACTTAGGATTAAAAGGAAAAATATACAACTTACTAAAAAAATAATCTAAATAACAGGAAGACAATAGTACAGCTAAAAGATACATATAGCAACACAAAAGTGGTTAATGATGGAATACCACAGGGCTCAGTACTAGAACCACTTTTATACTTAATTTATACAAATGATATTAGTAGAAATATTTAAAAAAAAAACATTTTTCTCTTTGCAGATGATACTGTTCTAATTTCAATAAATAATAAATATGATGAAATAATGAACAATCTACAATATGACTTTAACATATTAAATGACTACTTTATAGATAATGAACTTTACATTAGTAAGGAAAAAAACCATTCAAATGGATTCATCAGTACCAATAATGAAAAAAACAAAAGAAGCATGGATAATAAAACATTATGGAAATTGTAAAAATTTAAATTTGGGACTAATAGAAAGTAAATGTAATGAAGAATGCAGGAAACTAGAAAAAAAGAAAACAGCAAAATATTTAGGCTTAACAATTGATGAAGTTTGGAATTTTAAAGAACACATAATTAGAATTAAAAAAAAAATTAAGATAATTAATACCAAAATTATATAAATTACAAAATATTTTAAATACAAAACATGCAAACAAGCAAACAAGCATGGATAGCGTGTACTAAGCTATGGAATAGAAATTTATGGTAATACATCAGAGTATATAATAGAAAAATTATAGAAAGTACAAAATAAATTAATTACAGTACTGTTTGGAAAAAAGATAAAGATTAAAAAAAACATTGAACTATAGAAAGAGTGTGAAATATTAAAAATAAAGGAACTTTACAAATATACAGGGTGAAACAAAAGGTCGTGTCCAAACTTAGGTGACTAATTCCTTAGGTCAAACTAAGAATATAATTCATATAAACATTTGGTCAAAAACGTCTTATTCTTTGGTTATCGCATGAATTAAGAATCCAAATTCCAGCTCCGCCTCCCCACCTCCGCCCATGCTCTGGCTATAGCAAAAACAAATCAGAATAGGAATGTAGTGAATGAAGACAATGAACTGAAGGTAGAGAAACTGTTAAGAGTCAAAATAAGACTAAAAAAAATATCTCTATTGCCAAACAATTTTTCCTGGAGGGGAAGCAACAATTGTTCGAAAACTTCGTTAGTCGGTGTTAATGTAGGCCTGATAATACCATAGAGGTTTTAATAACGCAAACTCTTAAACGCGAACATCAGTCCTGCACAGGACGAAACTAAAATAGGAAAACATTGTGAAATAGGAAAAGGCCGATAAAACTACTACCAGATCAAAGGGGATCACTTAACACTACGCACGAACGTGCATCAGCTGGATTATTGGTCTAGTGCTGTTGGAATCTGTTGTCCATCTCGTACTACAGTGTTGGAGGTTTGCGTCGATTTAATAGTCCAGCTACTGTACGTTCGGTGATATTGTGACGAGTCCTTGTCAGCAATGTGAGATGGTTCACAATAATTCGTCAAAAATCCTTCCCTGAGCGTTAGAGCAGGTCTGCAAATGCCCTGCAGACGACGTTAATTCCATGGTTTTCCTTTACTCCGACTTTGAAACTCTTGACACCATTAGTTCACTACCTTCAGTAGTAGGAACGATTTCACCCTATCATGATTTTGTGTTTGCAATCTACAGATGGGGCAGCTAGAATTTGGGTTATTAATTCATGCGATAACCAAAGAATAAGACGTTTTTGGCCAAATGTTTATATGAATTATATTCTTAGTTTGACCTAAGGAATTAGTCACCTAAGTTTGGACACGACCTTTTGTTACACCCTGTATAATAATAACAAAAAATTATTATAGCAATGCATTCAAAGTAACCAAAAAAAATTTAGATAAAATAAGAGTAGGAAAAAGGAGATATGAGATGCCAAGCTGGGATAATGCATATGGAAAAAGAAGAAAGTATTACATACCCCAATTATTTAATGAACTGTCAGAAAAGATGTTAACATATATAAATATGAAAGCACTAAGGATAAATTTAAAAAAATACCTCATGATAAATCAGTTTAATACTTATTGCAAGTCCAGTGAGAAGTGCCGATAATTTATGAATAAGTTATAAACGTTAATTAATTTATATTTGTGTGATATTTAGTGTATGTATAACGTGTATGTATAATATGTATGTATAATGTGTATGTATAATTTATTGTTATTATTAATCACACCTGAATAAGATGTTGTAAAATCTCACACAAGCTTTCTATAAGCTGCGAGAATTGCTTGCAATAAAAACTTATTATATTATATATTATTATTACAAAAGGACTTTGACATGATTAATAGATGGTTAATGAAAAACGAACTATATATTAGTAAAGAAAAAACATCATACCTTGAAATAACATTCCCAAAAATAAAAACTAAACAAAAGACAAGAATAATAACCCATTCTGAACAGTGTAAAAAAATTAAGTCCAGAATAAGTGATAATAGTTGTAATGAAACCTGCAAAGAAATTGAGACTAAAATTGTAACAAAATATTTAGGATTAGAAATTGACATGCATTGGAACTTTAAACAACAGATTTTAATAATAATAACAAAACTTAGACAAATCATACCAAAGTTATATAATGTTAAATACATTTTGTCTAATAAAAAAATAAAAAATTCTATATGACGTAGTATTTTACGCTACAGAAATGAAGTTTATGGTTTTGCAGCGGATTATTTAATACAAAGACTTCAAAAAGTACAAAATAGGGCAATTAAGGTCCTGTGCGGGAATAATCAAGAAAGAACTAATGAAATAAACAAACCATAATATTTTAATATTTAAGGGATTATATAATAATAATTGTAAAAAGCTATTATCAAAATAAATATAAAATATATGATGAAACAAAAAGTAATCGTTTGAGAAACAACATCACAGAAATTTAACTTACCACAATGGAACAATATATATGGAACAAGAAATAAGAATTATTACATACCGAATATATACAATAAATTAAATAAGAATATGTTAGAATATCAGTCCAAAACTGAATTAAAATGAAATCTAATGACTGAATTAGTTAAAAAATATAAATTACAAAATTTATTTTAAAGATTATTAAAGGTACTCGTCGACTTATTGTGTTATATTAGTTTTAATTGTAATTGTTTATTTCATGTATGTATAATGTAATTGTCATGTATAAAACGTGTACATTTATTGCTGCTCATACAAGTTGTTAATTCAAACTTCGAGTATTTTTCATGCAATAAATATTATTATTATTATTATTATTATTATTATTATTATTATTATTATTA
>JAHWFP010056230.1:47490-73289 GCA_023313725.1 Lithobius niger
TATTATTATTATTATTATTATTATTATTATTATTATTATTATTATTATTTATTAAAAAGGTAATTTTAACAAAAAGTTAAAAAAAGAAAAATATAAAACCCAGAAAGTTACACAAAAAACAATGTATATTGAATACACAAATGAACCAGAAATTGTATCTATAATAGACGAACTAAAAAATACTAAAGCTACAGGATATGATCAAATTCAAACAGACCACATAAAACAAACAAAAAATAACACAGCTAAAGCACTATGTATACTGATAAATAAAATGATTGATAAAGAAATTTGGCCTGACAATTTAAAAATACAAGTTATAAGACCAGTATACAAAAAAGGAGATAAAACAAACAAAAATAACTACAGACCAATAGCACTGCTTTCAATCATAAACAAAATAATTGAAAAATTCTTTGTTAAAAAGATAAGAAACTTCTTAGAAAAAATACAAATCTTAAATAGATTCCAATATAGTTATACAAAAAATAGAAGTACAACGGAACTACTTATAGATCTGAACGAAATAATAACAAGTGCACTGAATGAAGGAAAATACATAGGAGTGATTTTGGTAGATCTACAAAAAGCATTCGATACGTTCGACAAAAAAATTCTATTAAAAAAATGTGAAAAAATTGGACTAAGAGGAAAGATCTATAATATAATAGCAAGCTACTTAGATAATAGGAAAACAACTGTACAAATAAAAGGAAAATTTAGCAACGAAAAAACAACTAACTTTGGAGTACCACAAGGATCAGTAATGGGACCACTTTTGTATTTAATATATACAAATGATATCTTGGACAATATAGATAAAACTCAAATTTTACTCTTTGCAGATGACACAATAATGATCTCCATAAATTATAATTATGAGGAGATGATGAATAATTTACAAAATGACTTTAACAACCTAAATGATTGGTTTATTATGAACGAACTGTTCATAAGTAAGGAAAAAACAATACAAATGGACATCTCAGTACCAAAAATGAATAAGAATATTAAAAAAGGATTATAAAACACCATGGAAATTGTATGAATTTAGAAACAAATACCAGGAACATAAAATGCTTAAGTGAATGCATAAAACTAGAAAAAAGAAAAACTGCAAAATACTTAGGAATCGAAATAGACTCAAATTGGAATTTTAAGTGCCAAATATTAAATATAATAACAAAGTTAAGACAAATTCTACCAAAAATATACCAATTGAAAAATATACTAAATTTGAAAAACAAAAAAATTGTATATAATGCATGGATAGAAAGTATAATAAGATACGGAATTGAAGTATATGGATTTGCATCAGATTATTTAATTGAAAGACTTCAAAAAACACAAAATAAATTAATTAAGATACTATTCAGAAACAATAGGAAGTTAAAGACTAATGAACTATACAAAGAAAATAATATTTTTAAAATTTCAGAATTAAAAGACTACATAAATAAACATAAAATTAGTAATTGTAAAGAGAAAACAAGGAACATAAAACCAAGCTTTATCTTACCAAAATGGAACAACACATATGGGAAAAGAAACAAAAAATGGTACATACCATATATTTTTATTAAAATTCCGAAAAATATGTTAAATTACCAAAATATAAGTGAATTGAAGCCAAAATTGAAAGAATTATGGATTAAACAATATACTTCAATTGTATAATAATAAGTTCATAATTTAACATACGAACTAATCAAATTAGATGTATATAAAACATTTCAAATACTGAATAACATCATGGTATAATTGTTTAAACTTCAAATAACTAATAAAAACATGAAAAATCAAAGCAATGAGGCGAAATGTTGTTTAGCGTAATTATTAAGTAATATTGTGAATAAGATGTATCTTTGTTCTCACACAAGCTGGGACTCCAGCTTCGAGCAACATACAATGTAAATTGTTGTTGAAATAAAGTATTATTAAGTATTATTATTATTATTATTATTATTATTATTAAATAGGAGGTTTTTAAGGAAAATAAAATATTAAAGGTTAAACAGTTAAGAGACTATATTGTCATAACAAAAAATTACTATAAAATACCTACAAAAATTATGATCTACACAAGCAAGGTAGGCTGAGGATGAAAACACAGAGATTTAAAATACCAAAATGGAATAACACATACGGACAAAGAAATAAGAGTTATTATGTACCTTTCATTTTCAATAATTTACCAAAGCATATGTTATTGTTTGAAAACCTTGAAGTACTCAAACGAAATTTAAAAGACATGTTAAGTAGCATTTAATTAACTAACAAACTGAATTTAAAAGTGTTGTAACTAACAATAAATACAAGTCGCACAATTTCTATATGTATTTCCATATCTATGTCCTAATTTATAATGTATATAGTTAAGATTGTAAACTAATATATATATATTGTAGACTCACACAAGTTTTCTGCAAGTCATTTCTGCAATAAAGTCATTATTATTATTATTATTATACAGTAGTATGTATTGTATGTATTATTATAATAATACGGTTGTATGTATTTGCTGCTCACACAAACTTCTTCTTTCGTAAGTTTCGAGCATTGTTTCGCAAATAAATTATTATTAATATTATTATTATTATCTATTCCAGGATAACAAATTTTCTGGATAACTCATTTGTAATAAAAATCAAACTTGCTGACCATTACTTCATGGCAATTCAAATCTTGGATATCAACAATGAGACTTTCACAAGTGATAATAAAAGTCAATCGAGAACTTACCAAAGGATAAACCACAAAGGAATTATAAAACAACTAGAAAATGTTATCTGGAACCATTTAAAATTGCTGAAAGACCCTAATGAAATATATAGAAATACTGAACTAAAGATTACTGAAATCTACAAAAACAATACTTTGATAACAAAACAGGAATTATCTGATAAGGAAAATAAGAAAAAAGGAAAAAATAAAAATTCTTTTCGTAATAAATGGATGACTAATGAACTGCTTGGAGAAAAAATAAACTATGGCAAATGATAACGTCGTGGAAAACACTAAATGTACCTGTTAAAATTACAGAAGAATAGAAGATTCTAAAAAAAGAAATTGATAATGAAATTAAAATAACTAAACAAAAATATTACCAAAATTTTTTTGAAAAGAACAAAAATAGTGCTAAAATTTGATACAAAATAAACTTTATTTGTAATAAAAAAACAAAAGAAATGACGAACAATTAAAAAAAAATGTTCCCAACATGGATGAGTTAAACATTTGTAATAACTTCACAAATCTGTTTCAGCACAAAGTACTAAACTAAAAAAAAAACTCTCTTGTAAGACCACAACCAGGTAGACAACATCTTGCAGATCCATTAACCTCACCCCATTCAATGCAAATCTTAAAACCTAGCAATCATGATATTGTCTCTATTATCTCGACTCTCAAACTAAAAAGGTCGTGCGGCCATGATGACTTTATGCTTGAGCACTTTTCTAAAACAAACATTAAAACTGCAAAATTCATGATAATTCTGATTGAGACAGGGTGTTAAAAAAAACGCTACACGTCGAATTTTTCTTTCTTCTAAGTCCAATAATCATTCCCCGTCGCTATAACCCTTACCTCGGTAAACCCTTACCTCCCTTACCTTAGTAAAGAAATCACGAAAGTTATTCTTGACCTCAGGAAAGAAAGCTTTTATTTGCTTTTCAAATAAGAACGCAAAAGGTAACAAAAGCATTGCGCACGGCTGGGGGGGGGGGGGGCCCCCCACAAAACAAACAATAAAAGCCCTTAATTAGTTTTCGAGTAAGAAGGAAAAAAACATTTGTATGGCCATAAAGAAAAATATGTAAAATAAAGGCTTTTACGGTATTTGGATTTCAATAAAATAGCAAAAGAAACAAACGCCTGTTTGGTTGGGGGGGGGGCACAAAACAAACAATAAGAGCCCATAATTAGATTTCAAGTAAGAAGAAAAAAAACATTTATGGCCATAAATAGCTAACATAAAGGCTTTTACGGTATTTCGATTCCAAATATAATTGCAAAAGAATTATAGTTGATGGGGGGGGGAGAGAACAGAACAAACAATAAAAGTCCATAATTAGATTTCAAGTAAGAAGAAAAAAACATTTATATGGCCATAAATAGCTAAAATAAAGGCATTTACGGTATTTGGAGTTCAATAAAATAGCAAAAGAAACAAACGCATGTGGTAACCCTAGTTGATGGGAGGGGGGGGGGAGAACAAACAATATATTAATTTTATGGCTTCATGTCTTTGATGTTAGTCAGTGAGACGTGGTTGGTTGTAACCCGGTAGATACGACATGTAGTAGGGCAGGAAACGATCCAGGGGCCTACCAGATATTTTATGATACTCCTGTATCACTCCTTCTACTTCCACCTGAGGTCCGTTATGGTTGGATACCTATCCAATCTATCTATTCTTAAAAGCCACAACTTGAGGCAATGAAAGGTCAAAATGTCATATTTATTCACCAGGAGTACTATGAAGGAGATGACTAGTTATAACCTCTGGTTTTGTGTTCCCATTTTTCCCTCTTAGCTTCTTTCTGTCTTTCCTCCCCAGGGTAAGTTGTTGGAAAGAGAAACAGTTCTGCTTGACTTAAATGTAGACATCGCCCATGAGTTTGCACATATTTTGGAGTGAGCACCTCCCTATTTCCAGAGCAATACAGGAAAAAACCTTTACCTTGGAGTGAGGAAAAGTGAAGTCCATTGAATATGGGTCCAATAGCACGGCTTTTCAGTAAAAAGCCTGTGTAGTAAAACAAAAAAAACCTATCACCCCAAGGCAGACACAAACAGAAAATGCTCCGCTGTACGTGACTTTATGCAGAGGAAGCACATCACGACACAATGACGAGGATTGTTACGGATTATGAACTGAAATGAAGTTTTTACAACAATGGCTAGGAAGAAATTAAGGCAGCCAACTCCGGTAACAGTGCAGAAGGTTCGTCACTCCAAAGTGCTTTCTCTATTGTTAATTTTTTTTTTCATTAATGCGGTTGTCTGCAAGGTACACCTCAAAATGACCGACAGTTTTCATCTAGGGAAGGCTCATCACAGTAGAAAAAACCAGTTACGAGCAAACTGTTAAAAGGTTTTTCCTTCACAAAAACCACGCACTGAGAACAGTGCTGAAAAAAGGCGACATAATTGCAAAGGGTGATCAGTTAAATTTTGATCCATCTTGATTGCTCATGTACTATAAAAAAAAGGCATGAAAAAAATGGTCATGGTGATGTGGTGGGAAGGTCAGTGACTGGACAAGAAACATGACCACATGCCATGGCAACAAATTGGAATATTGAAGAGCAATGAAACTAGTCTCCTACGCTACGATGGTGGATTATTATTTAGAAACTTGTATTGTTTCTTTCACAAATTTAAAAGTTTTGTACTATTGTTACACGTAAAAAATCTATAGTTTCCTGAATGGTAACCCAACCCAACAACGCAAGCACTCGGGGAAGTTTCACACGCCATTCGGGGAAGATCCTTTTGTTTTTTGTTGTAGCATAGTTGTAATAATATTTATATGCCACACAACAGCAAGGGTACAGATGCGGTTTTATCAAAGGAAGGGGCTATTTACAGGTACAGTACCTGCAAACAACTGGCTATTTACAGGTACTATACCTGTAAGTAAATCGACTATTTACAGATACTGTACCGGTGAGCTATTGGCTTTTCACAGGTACAGTACCTGCAAGCAACTGGCTATTTACAGGTACTATGTTTACAAGCAACTGGCTACCATAAAACTACTGAACTTGTGTTCTTCCTCATTTTTTACTAATGCTAAGCACATAAAGAATAATTATTTCGATTATTGCAGTTTGATCTCGCATTAAAGTACGATCTGCCTGAATATTTAAAGGTCTAAGAAAATCCTGAAAATTACAGTAATATATAAAGTACAGCCTTACTCGAGGAAGCATCAAATTACATAGCCATACGACAAACCTTTCAAAAGCATCGACTTGTCACAGCTGACATTTTGCACGTTGTGGCATGTGACTTTTTAACATGAAATATACAGTCAAGCTCGTACGAAAGGCTGACAGTAGCTTGTTTCAGACGGTTAAGCGATCAAAAGCAATCACTATGATTCAACTAGTGTCGCACCCGGGGTTGTGGGGGGGCTGGGGGAGTACCCCCATCTCCAGATCCGAAAGATTAGGACTAAAATTTGTTAAAAGTAGACATAGCGTTTGTTGTAAGTAAATAAAATGTGAAAAATAGTTTACACAACTCTTCAAAGATACTAAAATTGCTGGAAATCAAATATTTTTGGGAAAGCCCTCCTTCTAGACAGACCCCTAGCTGAATTGTGGGCCCTCATTTTCTATTTTTGTTTATTTATTTTGCTCTCACCCCCTGCCAACAAATTTTCTAACTAACAAGCTCATCTGCACACATTACATTTAAATGGGTTTTTCACTTCCATGCGTATCTCTTAAACCAAATCCGACAACTAGGTTCATTCATGAAACCCAAATGAATCCGATTAATTGCAGCTTCGTAAAAAGACAACACCGCACTAGCCTAAAGACGAAAAATCGTGCATACACACATTACATTTAAATTGTTTCTTTCTACTGTGTGAATTTTGTAACTGATCAGGCATGGTGGTTATTCATCAAATCCATATAAGCCCAGGCTAGATAAGAACGAAAACAGCATTTTATTGCTAATTTTTTTTACGAAAATCCGGCGCGGTCTGTTGTCTTTTATATTGTTAAATCCTGCAACAAGCGAAAGAATGCACGAACCATGAACAAACAAATATCAAGAAAGTAAACATTAGCTAAGCCTACGTAAATTAACCTAAGAAAATATGGTAATTTTCAAGCGCCAGAGAACAATCTGTAACGGTTAACGATATAATTGATAACAGATGGCGCCACTGTATAGTCGTTTTAATTTTTCCATTCGTATAAATGTGTAATAAATCCGCTATTGCAACGCTTAAAGGGACACCCGACCTGCCTTATAACATTACGCATGCCAAATTACAGCTATGTGCAGATCATCATCCGAGCAATTAGAGTGCCAAGGTCGGCTGGGGTGGTAGCTGCGTTCCTCGCATAGCTGCTGTCTCGGTTGGCTTTATGAGTAGTACACAAGACAGAATCAATTCAACGATTGTGTCGCCACAAACCGGAATGATTCTCGTATTTTAAAATCATAATTTATAATTTTCTAGGCCGGTGTCTTATGATTTTGCTTCGGCGATCTATTGGAATAATTAATTTTAATTTTTACCGCATTAGTCTATTAGATTTTAAATCTCATGGTAATTATTAGAAAATTAGTAGATGTACACACAGAGATGAAACGTCATGATTATTGTACGCGCGTAATGCATCGTTTAGAAACGGCTCGTTAGTAAATAAAGTTCCATTATATTCAACAGAAAATCTCCTAGACGTCACATTTTAAAAAGAATTTTTAGCAAGGGAAAGACTAATGGTAAGGAAATAGGCCTTTGGGGCCGTACTTGATGTGGAGGATCGAGAAAAATGGCGCTTGGAGGTACATACCTTTAAAACGACTGCACAAAGTTCACGTTTTCAGGTATAGATTTGGCCCATATCGCTCACATCTGCCCCAGTTAACATTAATTTGTGAGAATGTTTAGAGATTTGATCGTCTTGGCCACGAGTGCTCTGTAACTCAGCGCCTTCCCGCAAAATTCTCACTTAAAAGGCGTTTTGTAGAAGGTTGTATAAGCACACTGTTCTGAAATTACACGTTAAACGTGGCTTTAAAGTACATCTAATGACCAAAAACCATGAACAAGGCAAATTTATCCACATTATGGGAGATACAGCCTATCTCCTTCACATTATAGGAGATACAGCCGGACTTGAATATTGGGCGAGGCTGTAATCGAGAGGTAGGTAATGTTTTCTGACTAGGTGCAGGGGACGGTGATAAAGCAGTGATTCGTAGTCATCTTCGTCACTATTTTCTTCTTTGTAAATTTTAATCGATTTAGTTTGCGTGTCTAGAGTGTTTTTAATCGGTTTAGTTTGCATGGCTAGAGTGTTTTTAATCGGTGTAGTTTGCATAGTTACACCCAAAACCGGTCTCGATTTCATGGTGCTTACTACCGGTTTAAAAAATTCTTGTAGCGATTCTTCTTGCTCTCTCTCTACCAAACGTCGATTTATAAATTTTTTAGTTAAACGACTTTTGAGTTTTGCGATTTCTCGTTTTGTCTCCATTCTTTTGTTTAATAGGTAAAAATGAACGTCCTCGTTTCTGCCCTCGATCGCCCTCGAACGTCCTCGATCTACCCTCGTTTAACGTTTTGTTAATTGCTAAAAATCCGTAAGGCTTTTTCCAACAATTTTGACACAACATTTTAAACTCTGAAAATTCCATGTCAGGGCCAACATGATTTTCGTAAACGTGTTTCAAATTTAACTCATCCTCCGGAAAAAGGATTATTAAATTTGCATTATCTCTAACCACCTGTTTAAGAATTCTCATGTAGGACTTGCTGCAATCAAACACATCGGCGTTTGAATGACGTCCTTGGGCAAGGTAGTGCTCGATGTTTTTTTGTTTATCTAAAAGGCGGTCGTCAAACAGAATAAGGTTTCTAAATTTTGGGTCCAGTTCTTTGGGCAGAATTAAATCTATTTGAGAACCGTGAAAAAATGTGACGTCCCTTCCAATTTTTTCCTTAATTTTGGCAAATACAGACTGCAATGCTTTGTACCTAGGTTGACATAAAATTTTACTGTAAATAACTAATCTGTCATAATCCAACCATCGTTCGTTACAGATGAAATTAAACAGTAAGTTAGTTTTTCCACAATTTGCGGCGCCTGTAATTAAGCATCTGATATCTGAAGGTAAGAATGGGTGATTTTTCGGGGGGAATGGGTGGAAGTCGTAGTTTTTGATTTCCATCACTTTTTTTAATGCTTACAGCGATACTAAACTCATAAAGTCTTCATCTGAAAACTTGCCGCTGGGGACATCGGGATGCACCACTCCATATTCAACGGTGCACTACAACTTCACGTTACTGGGAGAATCATTGGTAACGTATACTGCATTAATTCACCCGGTAACGTCCGTCATCTTTAAAGCACCGTGAGATGGTAAGTAAAACCACGGTTTGTCTATTACGTTTTTGTTAATTTTACCTTTTGTTTTGTGGATATTTTCGTAAACCCAAGTTTTAAGACACAGCGGTTTATCGCAGTCGCTTACCTTTTCACAAGAGGAGTAACAGGGAGAAGTTGGTGTCCATCAAATTAGGATAATTGAACATAAGGAAACTGGTTTTAGATCTTCACACTCGATCTCTAGTTTTTTAGAGATGTACCGTTTAAGATTTTTCAACAATTTTTTAGTTTCCGGTTCACTGCGCAAAATCCAACCCTTATATTTCGATTTTTCGTTCGAAAAAGGAGTTCCCGTACCCTTTAAATTGTTAAACTATATGGAAGGAGACAAGTTATACTTTAAACCATCGTTAATTTTTGTTCCTTTATCATCTTTAACTTTTGGCAAGTTTTTTTGCAAGAGATTGGAGAGATTTGTTTGCCAGGTTGGTTGAGACATCTTGAGGTTTATCTTTATACCTTTGCTAATATTGAAAAAATGAAAATTATTGGGGGAGGGGGTCATGCTGATGAGCATTCGATTCGAAGCATAGCGTCTTCATTAAACACCAGTTTTTTAGAATAAGAGGTACAATAATCAAAAAAAGAAAGAAAATACAACTGCTACAATTGGAACTTGAACCCATAACAACTGCTTACTAAGTCGGGGCATTAAAAGTACACGTATATTCTGGGTTCTAGTCTCTGTTGGGACAATTATTTTTTCTTTACTTTTTTGAGATTATTGCAACTTGCATCCTCACAAACCTGGACTATAATGCATGTTGTTTTTTGTTTCATTCCTTAATCCGCCACATATGCTGGGAGGGGGGGGATTCATATATTTAAAAAAGATGTCTGTAATAAGTTTGGACAATCGTTGAAAAGGACGAGAGGGGAAGGGATGAAGTAGTGGGGGTCGGTCCGAAGGGACAGTGTGGACTAGGGTACGTGTTGACACCCGAGAGCAACTATGATATGCAAAATAAGCGTTTAACCAAAGTAGGAGCAGGTATAAACTCTGAAGACGCAGTAAATTATTAAAAACACTTACAGAGTAGCCATCAAGTGCTGGTGAAACAACGAAATCACGACGTTTCGGTTCCAAGGTCGGAACCGTTTTCAGGTGAAGGGTTTAAAACATGTCAAACAACTTAAAAATAAAATAAAAATTAATAAAGTAACAGCAGAGCAGGGCCATGGAAATAAAACTCACAAGTCTTAAGGATGCAAGGTTCCATGCTAAAAAACTACTAAAATAAAATAAAATAAAAGTCAGCACAATTCAAAAGAATGTGCCAACAGTCCACCTAACTCACCCAAGTCTGCAGGTCGAATGTTTGTTTCACTTTGTTTCACCAGCACTTGATGGCTACTCTGTATGTGTTTTTAATTACTAAAGTGCTTTTTAACTTTCTGCTTTTTGCAGTAAATTATTCTCAGATCGGTTATCTGAAAACGGAAATTCAGAAACTTAAAACCGACTTGTCTCCTGGTATTACTCATCTCAGCGATGAGTTAGTTTCCGCCGTTTCTAGCATCAAACAAAATGCATTATACTTAGATGAGGCTTACAGGAATTTTTACGCGAAGAAGAAGCAAATTAAGGACATAGCTTTTCCCCGGAACGCTGTTGATGCAGCAACAAAAGTATATGTTGACAGAAATTGCTTATTACAGGACGACCAGAAAATGTACTTCGATTCAAAGTAAAAGCAGATTAGAAATTTAGGTGATCCTATTTTGGTGAATGATGCCGTTACTAGGGTATTCGTTGACAATAATTGCTTGTTACAAGACGAGCTGAAAGAGCACTTTAATGATGCGAACAAACAGATTAGAAACTTAAGCGAACCAACTTTACCCGAGTGACGCAGGTACAAAGAAATTTGTGCATGAAAACAGTTTCATGCTGATCAGTTTCAGCATGAAAAGTCCTTTGGAAAAAGCGAGCGATTGGTTCATTAATTCCGGTCCTCTCTAGAGCTCAGGTTTAATTCATAAAGCAATTTTATACTGCAGCAATCCGAGCATTGCACTACTTGCTAAATGTAAAATAGGTAAGAGAGCCTATTACATTACGAAACTAAAGAACGAGCATTCAACAGTGGCTGTTTACGAAATTCCTTACGTAATAGAAAACAATTTGCCCATCGCGGTAGAGGCATTCGAAGAGTTTAACCCAGAAGAGGTTTATTTCCAGTTAGATTTGCACGTAACTTTTCATTAGATGACTCGTCTCATCCTATCTAAAACAGCTTCGTAATTACGTGCTTTAGAACGGATGCTTAAAAAAATAAGCAAAAGTGACCGCACCAAATCTGGTCAAAGTTTTGTACGTGTTCGTAATTGTATTTTATTCCCGGTCCCAAGTAGTTTGCCACAGACCAGGGAGGAACCATGTTGCCAAAACTATCGAAATAACAAGGTTCTCCCGAAACAGTGGAATAAGCTATGCAGTGACTTCCATCTCCATCGTGGAAATCTTCCTAGTTTACTATTCCGTTTTCACCAGTAGGCCAAAGATTTAAAGGAAACGTGTCTTTACTAAAAGTACCTCTGAATTTTGGAATTTTCATTACTCTAGCCGACCCGTTTAAGTCAAAGTTTGTTAAAGGTTTATTAAAGTCGATTAAACCCCTTGGGTGGTCTTAAGTAAAGACCTCTGCCACGGGGCAATTTTTTTTGCTTCTTTTTGCTTAATTTTTTTTCTTTGAGCCTGAACCTTCCACTTGCTTGTGATGCTGCACTAGTTCAGCCAGAATTTTTGCATAATTTTGTGCCTTTTTTACGGCAGATACCTCCCCTGCAGTTCCGTCCGCCAATCCTCCAATCCCAGCTAAAATCGGTCCTAGCAATGCCAACGGCAAAAACCCGCCTTTCTTTTTTCGTGATCTTGTTTTGAGCACCATATCTTTCTTATTATTATCGTTATTATTTAATAAACAACTTCGACTTTGCCTCTGTCCAACTTTAGATTCATTTTCCCTTCTCCAATGAGCAGAGCGTGACAAGTAGTGTTAGTTGGCACTGCTGCTCTAAACTTCAGTTTAACTTGTACATCCGTGATTACCGAATGAAGCCTCTCTCGGACTGTTTGGAGTAATCCAACACCACGAGAGGATAGGCTTCCTGAACCGAAGCAAGTCGAAATTCAAGTCGTTGGTGTCGTAGCACAGCTGCCTAAATTGCTGTGCCATTCTTTACAAGCCAACATACTCTCCAGTAGCATAATTTGCATTCAAATCGAGAAATAGGTATCTTTCTGAATTTAGAGTCATGTGAGCGTCTTGCAGACTGCAGTGATCGAACACACCAGGATATTTAACTAAAGAGTTCTGCCTGTCAAAGCCAGTTCAAATGAATGGGTGTGTTTACATTAATTTTCAAGTCGGAGTCTTTGCCACTGGGAATAATCGAACAGGAATCCATGATGTGTTTTTTTTAAACATATGAAAAAAGATTGTACTATAGTAAAAAAGAAAAACCGTAAAGAACTTGAGATGAAATATTGCGTCAAATGTAAACATTCGACTCCTAACCAGTTGAAGGCCCCAGTTTTTACAACTTCGCGAAACAACAGACTGATGGAGATAGCGCTTTGCAGTGTATGTTGTACAAAAAAGCTCACTTCGTCTATGTGGGGAAGGGACTCGTGAACAAAATCATAGATAACTTGCCCGTTGAAATACATTTACCGGGGTATCAATACTGCGGTCCTGGAGATCCTGGAATAAATAAACTAGACGAAGCTTGCAAAGAACACGATATAGCTTACGCCGAGAGCTCGGACTTAAAAGATCAACACGCCGCCGATGAAGTTCCAATTTCAAAAGCTCAAAGGGTGAGAGAGGATCCATCTCTGGCATGGAGGGAAAAACTAGCCACTTCCGTCGTTAAGAAAATCATGATAACAAAGCTCAGGTTCGGAATGGGAAATAAAAAAATTGGATCAACTCGTAAACAAACTTCACAAACCAACGCGGAAAAATTTTCCGAGATGGAATGTGATTGTACTAAGCTTAAACGATCTATGACAGGCTGACTTGGTGGAGATACATAAAGGATTTAACTATCTACTGACTTGCATTAACATCATGTCCAAGTTTGCTTGGGCCATTCCTCTTAAATCTAAAACCAGTCTAGATGTTACCGAAGCTTTCAAGAAGATACTTTCAGGAGCGACTTCCCCTAAAAATTTACAAGCCGATGTAGGTAGTGAGTTCTACAATAAAGACTTCAAAGCGCATAACATCAACATGTACTCTACGTACTCTAAGAAGAAAGTGAGCGTGGTTGAGCGTTTCAACAGAACGCTGAAAACTCGAATGTGGAAAAAATTCACCAGGCACGGGAATTACAAGTGGATACACGTTATCGACGAGTTGGTTTCGCAATACAACGACATGGTTTATTCCACCACGAAACTGAAACCTAGGGAAGTAAGCAGATGTCATGAATGAGTCGGGTGAACCGGTGCTTGGAGGTTTCTATGAACAGGAAATTTAAAAACCCAAGTTCCAGATTTATTTCTAGTGGAGCAAGTATGACGTAAAAAGAGGGGAAAAGACGGAGAAATGCTTTATTTCGTTAAATGGAAGGGCTAGGACTCCCAAGTACAAAAGTTGAATGGATAATATAGATAGTTTAAGCTGAATTCACGTACCCATAAGCTAGAGTACCGACTGCATCGCCGCAGACCCATCTTTTTGCGTCATAGGGACCGAAAGCCAACTTGGTGATGGTGACGGTTTTTAGTTTGTGCTCCTCTGAATAAATGTAAGATCCCAGAGTTTTCACGATGCTATTCTTAAACAGCACAGTCTTGTACGTTTCGTGCACCACTCATGCTGTTTTCTTAATGCCTTTGCAAGCCATTTTGTTCTTCCAATCTGATTGTAAAACGCTGTAGGGCTTCGACTTTAAACCTACAAACTCGGAAATTGGGCACCACGCGCTCTCGTCTTTCATCTTCCCCAATACTTTTTTGTTATGTTGGAGTGCAGAAAATGTTCTTTGGGGTAGTCTGATGTGTCTAACAACAACGCATCTTCTTCCATATCTTTGTAAATATTGTCCGTTTCTATCGAATAACACAAACTATCTGTATCCGTGACTAGGAGTTTACATCTCTCTGGTCCGTACTTTTTCATCATGTGGTCGTATTGAAACCGGTAGACTAGTAACTTTGACAATTCCAAGATGCTAAAACCAACCATGATGGGCTTGTTCAAGATGATGTTTGGGTGTCTTTGTAAAAATTACCAAATCCTCGCTTAGAGAAGTGAAACTCGTGGTGCTTGGGTGAGACGCGTACCAGATGGCTTTCTTTTTCATCTTACCAAAAATCGAATTATTTACCAGTTTGTAGAGGTTTTTCTCAAAATCGTTAGTAGCTGCTTGCCGTTTATCGTTATTAAACTCGATGTAAGGTTTCAGCCAACGTGCTTGCTTAAAACTGATCGCTCTGTGCTTTTTCTTGAGGAGCATGCCGAGGGAAAGGTAGTATTTCAAATTCCTATAGTGCACCACGTACTTTTTCTATGAGAAAAGGTTAGTGGTTAGCTTTAGGCCTTTGCTGTACGTTAACTGCAAGTCCTCGATTGCGCGATGGTTGAAATAAGAAAATATGAACTTTGTGATTGTATGTTCTCCGGGGCTAGCGGGAAATCATTGTGCGATGCATGAAGCATTTTTGGGTATTCCAAGTCCACTTCCAATATCAGCCCCATATCACTCTCATCTCCGTAATTATCAAGATTTGTATCCTCGAGCCAGTCTTCCGGTACCCATTTGTACCCTTCAGTAGATAAGTACTCGCAGATAACACAACCGTACAAGTTGTTGAAGTCCAAAAATATGATGTAAGAATTATTTTTATCAGGTTCGAAGGTAGATGGTATATACGGGTTGTTGGCTTTAGCCTATCTTCTAGCTATAAACGAGACACCGCCTCTTATTCCCTTTTCCACCAGAAGATGCATGTCGATGTTAGTGAAGATATACAAAGACACTCCCGTCCTCTTGAGTGCCGCGTCCCAAGATAGGGAGGGCGTAGAAATGTAATGGGAGGGGTCCAATCCGTAACTAGCCAATTGCTCCAAAGTTTTCAAACACATCAGCTAAAAGCCTGACATCCATCCACAAATACAGGTCGTGGTAATCTCCAAACGTTTTGCATTTGCCTAAATGCCATATCTTCATCGCGTGTTGATAAGATTCAGAGCAGATCGCTCCTTTCAACAACGAGGCAAATGCCGACATGGGAGGTAAGCACTTCTCAAACACTTCCACATTTTTCAGGTATTCATAGGGAAACGCACCTTTTTACCGAAGGCTTCGTATGAGTTCCATGAATTCACCTTCGAAAAGCTTGTCTATGATGCTAAAGCTGTTTAAGTTCGAAGCTAGAGTTTTCAAAGATGCCGGCATAAATGCTAGACTGTCTATGAAAGTAAGACCGCCTAATTTCATGCTGCTGATTCTTTCCTTATTCGTAGTGATGATCCTGACATAATGCAGGGCCGTCAAATCTTTAAACGAATTCAAAGCCTTCATGACGAAATGACTATCCTATTTTTCGAAATTATGCATAACAACCGCTATTCTTTTGTTCCAAAGTGTAAGCAAAGTTACACTTTCTCTGTGTGGCTCCTCTAAATTCACCGGTGATGTGGTAGTGGTCTCATACATTCGTAAACCTGTTAAACCTTTCTTGGGGAGGGGTAAATGCTCCTTGATTGCATATATGGCACACCGCAGCTTCTTTGTACAGCAACCACTGCTCCTTGGTTAAACGTTTCATTCGTCGTTTGTAAGAATCCACGTAAGCCACAATCTTTTTCTGCTCCTCTAATATAGATTCGAAGAAAACTTGCATGCAGTCTACTCCTCTGGACAACTTTTTGGAAAATACGCCACATAAGTAGTAAACAATCAAGTAGGTAAAACTGCAAGCTTGGTGTATGTGGTTAACTCTGGTGTATGTATTGTTTCCATCGCAACTGGAGACTGGGTGCAGTGCCACTTCAAAGTCTACGTAAGTTATGCACAACCTTTTGAGCTTGTGCTTGAAATTTTTAAACTGAATATGTAAATCTCTCGTAATTCCTGATTGTTAGGTCTTACGAAGACAACAGAGGTACGTAATAATAAATTCTTACTGGCCAGCTCTAATACAGTTTTACTAACTACAGCACAAATAAGCAAGTAATGAGCAAAGTAAGGGAGTCCACACAGATATACTGTTCGAAAGCTATTTAATTTGATTATTTAGGTTTAGGGTTATTCCTCCCTTAAATTCAGTTAAACCTTCAAAATGTCTAAGTTGAAGCACTCTAAATTAATTGGGGCTAAAAGGCAATAAAAAAGGGAGCTCTTAGCTAAGATGCGCCCTTTCCAAACAATAACCCGAACTTAGTCTCTGAAGGAGGGAATCTGCTTTAAAATTCGGCTAAGTCCAAGATCGTCAATATTACTTAACTCTGAATAATGCTGCTGGGAATCCTGGTGCTGAGGGCTCAGTGACTAGTGGCTTTTGAGGTCCGGAAAAGTCGGGAGCGAGAGTGAAAATCTGCAGGGCCCTTGCTTTTAAAGGGGGCCTTCATCCTGCTCATTTGTGAAGCAGAAGATGTGCAATTGGATGCTGAGGTTGAGGTTGGAGCTGATTGGCTTAGATGCTGGACCACTGATGTTGACTGAGTAACTGGATAGGACCGCATGTGGCAGCAATTAAAAGTACACGAGACTGAAGCCAAGTGCACTGAGTGTCGTCTGCTAAACTAAAGCTAATGTTTATTTGATAGTAATAAAATGGACGTCGTAACTGTTGTTGGTAAATAAGTTAATTTTATATCGATAGAGGGTATCGGTTGTGTACCGTTAGGTACCGATACCGGTAATCGATACCAATATTTTATATCGGAAAGTGCTAATTCTAAAATATTTACAGATAACGTCATTGTCGAGCAACGAGGGCTTTTGAAACGGAACTCCCTCGCAAAATGGAAGGTGGTAGTTTTCATACCTGAAACTATTTCAAAAACCGTGTAAGCAATGCCTACAAAAATACTTCAAGCGCTTGTTGGGGTTGAAACTCCTGATGAATTTGTCGAAGTCTTTTATCATGTAGTGTCCATTGAGAAGAAGCAAGTCAATGTGGTGCTTACTTTCAACTAAGGAACTCTCACGATAAACGCAAGGCTCGTCATCCTCGAAACTAAAAACAGATACCGAAATGTTGTTGGCTTTTTCGAACGCCGCGATTTTGGATAAAGGAACGGGGTCCAACACAACTACAACTAACTCGTGCACACGAGACAGGTAATGTTTCATATCCCAATCATGTTGCGAAGATGGAACGGGATGTATTCTAGCCAACATGGACCACAGAAAACACCTATAATCTTCACTACGCACATTGACCAGTATATCGGGACCTAGTTTGAGGTTGTTGGGGAGGGCTACGTAACCTTCTCGGCAAAAGTCTATAAATTCCAACGCATAGTTTAGTGCACACGCATTGCTTGACAACCCATCCAGTTCCTTCCACTGCAAACTGTCCAATACTATTCAGAATCTTGTTCGACATTTCCGAAAGAACCTCCTTGCTCCCCACCCTGACCAGGTTGGAGTTAAAATAAGCTTTAGTAGTTTCCGTATTATCAGTCGCTTTTTCGAAGAGAATGCATAATCCAATTTGAGCTTTTATGTTTACCATAAGACGTTGACATTGTTCTAAAAGATTCCAATATTTGTCCTTGTACTGTTCCAACAAAATCAAAGGCTCGTAGTGCATTTCATCCTGCGTAAAATCCCGCTTGAAAGTTAAGAAGCATCTGTTGAAAGCATCGCGCACTAGATTAAACCCTCCTATATCCAAACTAAACGGCCTCACCTCAAGCTCGGTATTGTCTGTCACCTCTGTCTTGGCTTTCAAATCGTCAATCATGTCAGACAAGGCACAGTCAATTCTGGTATCCTGTACTATAGGTACGACTAGAGATCTGACGTTTACTACCAGGTTGAAATTTGCTGGTATTTGAGAAATTATTCTTTCCTTTAAACGGGGCTTGAGGTTAGGAAAAGACAATTTAAGTCTTTTTTTTTGAAGACTCTCCAATTTCCCTTCCACGTTGTTTTACAGCCCCTCCACACTTGTACCGTTTATATGTGAAACTGTCTCGCCCCGAGACGATTTGCATGTTGTTCGGCCAAATCATCGCAGCTGTGGTTTAAAAATATGAGTAAGTCTCACCGCACGATTTGCAGGTTACGTTACATTTTCCTTCGTGACGCCTTTCGTACCTCCGTTTATATCTGTTGTTCCTGAACGTCTTTTCGCAGTACTGACATAAAAAAATCTCATTGTCAGACATTGGAAGCTCTCGTTTTTTTCTTCGTCAGTCATCGTTGGTCCTTTTTTTTCTGTCTCTTCGTTCGTTGGAAGAGACGACTGTGAAATCCCGGTATGAGCCATAGCTTTTGCCAAATCAAGGAAATACTTCCAACAAGCTTGGCAGTAATTTATACCTCCGAACTTGATTTTTTCAGGCTTGATCATTTTTCCATCGCATCGGTCGTAGTGCGCCAAAAATTCATCGTAGGAAGAAACGAGTCCTCCACAATCAAGACAAGTAAAGTTTAACACACAAGGCTTTTCCAAATGACTTTCCATCTCTTCTGGCTATAAAAATTCAACCTTGCATTTCTTGCACTGGAACCTCGAGACCACCTCGTACTTGGCAGCCATGGCCGATAGATATAAAGAACGACGGAATTATCCACGTCTTTTATACCTGTTCCCAGAGGGTTTGTATCAAATGGTCCACGTGGTAGAAAGTCACACACCTCATCCGTAAAACTTGTGAAAAATGCTCCCCAAACAACAACACTTTAGAAAACAAAAACCCTGCAAAATATTCAAATAAGAAGGAGGACACAACGAGAAAGTTACACGTCGAAAAATGCTCCCACAAACAGCAACACTTTTAAACAACCCTCAAAAATATTAGGAACCCCTCATCTTCAGAAAGGAAGGAGGGGGACTGGGGGACTGTTCAAAAGGGCTTGTTTTCTACCAATTTATCTACTACTAACTTTGGCAAGTGTTTTGCTAAGTATGTCATTTTTCACTACCTTCCTGTTTTCACTAAAAACTCGGAGGCACCATTTGAATTTACAGTCCATGTTTACTCGAGTTTAGCATGATTGTGCTAAGTACTGTACATTTTCATTGGTTTTATATTTTTGCTAAGACTCGGAGGCTTCACTTAAAATTTTCGATAAGGTTTACCCGAACTTGCACCTAGTGTCTCGTATTTTTTACTAACTTTATATTTCCACATCTCATATTGGTTTACTGAATAAGTTATTATTTTTCTGCTTCGCAAGCTCGTCTTTTTTTCTAACCTAGCTCGCATTTCTTCATCTGTCTGGCTCTGCTTTTTTTTCTTTTAGTGGTAGCATATTTCGATAATCTCTTCTTTCTTCGATCTTTACTTTTAACAGCCGAAGCTTTCTCTAATTTTGACTTTTCCAACTCCTGGTGTAATAAGGGCCACCTTTTTTTTCTCGACTGTCTCTTTCTCACTCTCTTTCTCTCTCTTTCCTCGAATCTCCACTGACAATTTAGGAACAAATCGAGCCTACGAGCAGCTTTAGCATTTTTTTTTGGCTTTCTTCACCTCATTCAATTTCTCGGACACGAACGTTTCGAGAGTCAGGCTGACTTTTTCTTCACGTTCTTCATCGCATATCCATTTTGGAGTCGAAACCTTCTTCCTACTTCGGCCAAGTACCCAAACGATGATGCCAAATCACTAGAATATTTACTCCATTGTCTAATATAAATTGCGTGTGGTCGTAGGGTGGAGAAGAGAATTGGTAACTACAGCCATACTCGTCTTGTGGCTGACACTGAAAATTTTTGCACAAATCCCATTCTGAGCTAGAGCTTAAGATGATAGGGTGGATTTGGATTCACTTTGCTTTCATCTTAGTTGCATGACCAGGCAGTCTAATAACATACATAATTGGACCGGAGCCCTACGAATTCCAGAGTAGGGACACCACCCATCTCGTCTGTCATCTTGTCCTGTACCTGTTTACTAACTGTCGAGAAGAGCTCATCTCCTCCTTATTCTTATACAATAGATTCGTTCGGCCTGACCACGCATTCAAAATGTTTCGCTTGACTTTAAGAATACAGGGACACAAGCTCATCCCTGATTTTAAACTTCTCCGGGGCTAGGGGATAATCATTGTGGACATCGTGCAGCTCTTGAGGATATTCTAGGTCGTCTCCTAGTATGCACCCAACATTAGTTTCATCTGGAATGGCATCGACGTCGTAGGTACCGGACCCTCCTTTTTCATGTACCGGAACCTATTGTGGGGGAGGGGACTGCACATATCAAAACCGTACATGTTGTTCATATCCAGGTCGATGATGTAGCGGTTGGGTAGTCAAGGATTGAAAATGTCAGGCAGGTATTTATTAGCTTTAGCATACCTCTTCCCATTAAATGAAATACCACCTCGTATGACGTGCGTGATCAAGTTTTGCTTACCGACATGAGTAAATAATTTCAGCTTTAACTGAAGCATATGCAGGAGGGTGGACCAGCTGAATTCCGGCGTCCAAGTATAATTGCAGGGATTCAGTTTATTATACTCGACACGAAGTTTTCAAAATTTTTTAAACACGTCGGCTAGAAAAAAGTTAAATAAATCATCTAGTAGATTTCATGGTTCACTATCAAATGCAGACATGTCCATAATGTGCTGCTTCGGGATAAACTCCCTTCCAAGTTAAGAGATTCATAGCTTTCTCCAGTCTCGTTTCGTCGTCGAACCACTTTGACTTTAATCCTGAGTCCAAGGCTGCCTCGAGCATAGGGAATTTCATAACCTTACGGTTTCAACTAGCATGTCCAGCAAAGTTTCTAGAAAATTGACACTGTTGACGATGCAGAGACTTAACGCCAGTCTTCCCACCTCTAATCGTCATACTTTGGAATCGTTAGTCATTCCGACCAATAATGTTTATCTTTCCTGGGAATTTGGGCACAGTGGGAACCAGTAGATGTATATCGTACCCCTCCAGACCGTGGAATATGATGGTTCTAGTTTTCCATTCCAAAGCACTCGAATTGAATTTCGAGTGTGCAGCACCCATGTGATTTCTGCAGATGTAGCAGTGGTCCCTGACCTTTCACTTGCTCTTCGGCAGTTACTTCTCGAGGGCAGGAAGGGTTTCTCACAAAAGTGACATTGGCGATTTAGAAAGCAAGTTTTTCGATTTGCATGAGGTCAAATGGTTTTATATTTCCAAGCAGGTCGGCAAAATCCAGGGCCAATCTCCCCATGTGCTCGTAAAATACATTCACCGCATCCTACCCCAAGTTGTAATCTTGACTAACAATTTCCTCATCCTAACCTACCACTACGTACTCGTAGCCAAAACTGCAAGGCGTATGCAAATGACATTTTGTAGACAAGTTCGTGGAACATTGGGTACTGGGTAGAGCAGTTTGGAGGAGGTGAAGCAAGCATTAGAAGTGGCATAAACAATGTGGGTGTAGGGGAATTTACGGTTAAAGTGGCGAAATTCAAGGAAGTTTGATTTGGGCTTCTTGAATCCGAGTTATTGCAGGAGTTAATGCAGGAGACACAGCCAGCTAACAACCCAGAAGTCACTTTAGGTATTGAGAAGGGAATGATGTGGATATAGCCTAAGAAATGATGACGTCACGACTTGTTTATGGAAGTGACTAAGTGTACGCTCGCAAGGCAGCTGGTCATCACTGGCCCATGCTTTTGTGCAGCTTTTGATTATTAATTAGGGTAAATAATGATACAGTCCGTTAAAATCATGACAAAATCGAATTTTATTTTGGAATTTTCGACCGGCCGTGAGGGCCGGTAAATTTTGAAAACTACCAGACCGCCAAAAAATTACCAGTACTGTCCGGTCGGCCAGTGCTAATTTCGCGCCCTGCTAATGTATCTCTGCCAGCCACTAAAATGCGGCAGTCGAGAATTTAAAAGACTCGAGATACTGGCTGCGGACTGAATTTTAAATTTTCACGTACACAAGTTCAGAAAGGAGGCATCTTACCTGCCCGCTCTCCTTCTTCCTGCTCTTGCCGCCATTGGAGCGACAGTGGGTGGCGCCGCTGGAATTGCGAAGGCAGTCAACGATGCCAAGTCAAATGAGAAACAGCTGGAAGAAATAATGCGATAATGGAGGCAGTAGCCTTGCGGAAAGCAGCGGATTAAAAAAAATCTGCCAGAGGTGGTCGCTAATTTTATCTGAAGCCGGCATTCCGTTAACAAGCCGTTAACAAACTTAGACCTCGCCAAATATAATAAAATGGTGAGGATCCATACGTTCAGTGGAGTTTATTCTAAAGACGTGCTACATACACATCCCGGAGCATCCGAATGCACAATACTGAATTTAATAGATTCAGAAACTGGGAATAGTACTTACTGGGTTGCAGATTACGTAGAAGAAGGTTCGTGCTCCTCCTCCTTCAATTCGTTCAGCCTACAAAACTCTATAATTACTTCGAAACAGGAAAATCACCTGAAACCGTAAGAGGGCACAAGCGGTCAATGAGATATTGTGTGGACAATATTACTTAGCCATACCAGCTGTATTATTTTCATAAAAGTTATACTAATTTATTCGAAGTAGTAGCCAAAATTAAAAAAAAAAGGAATGAATTTTTCTCGAAGTTTAAATTCATTTGTAAAAGTTACAATTTGTTTTCTTATTATAAAATACCATTTCATAGTATTATTTATACATTTATTTATCGCTCACATCAAATACACACGCATCACGGAGACCAAACAGGGTCATTTCATGCTGAGTAAATACATCAATGTCACTGTTCAAAGCACGCCCAAAGGCGGTTCGATCCTCGTATTTGACAACCGTGAACTTACCAATGAGTTGAGACTCAACTCTATGGAATGGGAAGAATTCTACTAACAATACTAAGAAATTAACAGTGGAGCAGTGGAGGACCAAATCTCAAGCTAAAGACGACAAAGAATACCTTGCGTGGCAAGATTGGGAATCTATGTCAGTAGGTCCATACAGAAGCTCTACCGATCCCGAATTGGGGCAATTCGAACCATTCATCTAAATATCGGCAGAAATGCTAATTGGCCAAATGGGCTCAATTACACATGCTCTCTATTACCATGGAAATGACGAAACTTGACAGCTGAAGCAAAATTAAACTCTTGCTGGGTCGTAAGATGTAGTCAGTTAGGTGTAGGAGACGAGAAAAGGGTCAGGAATGACAAAACGCAGGTCGACCTAATCGAATACCACCCCAAGACAACAACTGTGTTAATGCTCATGCAACTAACGTTTTCCGAATGGCCTGAATTGTTTAATCACTTTGCCGACATGCATCGGACTACCCACGAATAAATTTATCACCAAAAAGTGTTTTAAACAAAGAAACATTTATATATTCAATTTTTTTTTAAATTTAATACTGGGTAATAAGCATAGGAAACCAACGGCGTCGAGTGAGTTCCGCCAACGATCAACGAGTGGCAACTCCCGAGACTCTGTTGGTCATCCTGCTTATACCAACCGCATATTGGTCGAGTCGTGGCTGCAACAATCAACTAATCGTGCTGACGTTCTTTAATTCAGAAGCTTGACAAATCGACTGTGCGTGCAAGAATGTTTACACAAAGACAGCATTGTTATTGTTTGTTTGGTGAAGGGTTCTGTGCTTCGTGTTTAGCCATTATAACTCGATTCTGAAATACCCCATCACTGTTCATACCGCGGAAACTCAACGACGAAGAGCCCCTTCAGACGACTTCTCTTAAAAATTTTTTTAGGAGAAGTTGTTTGAAGGGGCTATTCGGCGTTGAGTTTTCCCGGTATGGACGGTGATGGGGTACTTCGAAATCGAGTAGCAATCAAGAAATGAAAGAAGAGAAACTTTGTTGGGAAACTGGGTTATGCATATCCTGCTTATACCAACCACATATTGTTCGAGTCGTGGCTGCAAAAAACAACAAATCGTGCTGACGTTCTTTAATCCAGAAGCTTAACAAGACGACTGTGCGTGCAACAATGTTTCACAAAGAAAGCATTGTTATTGCTTGTTTCGTGGAGGGTTCTGTGCTAGTGTTTATCGATTGTAACTCGATTCCGAAGTGCCCCTTCACCGTTCATACCGCAGAAACTCAACGACGAAGAGCCCCTTCAGACTACTTCTCTTAAAATTTTTTTTTAGGAGAAGTTGTTTGAAGGGGCGATTCGATGTTGAGTTTCCGCGGTATGAAAGGTGATGGGGTACTTCGGAATAGAGTAACAATCAAGAAATGAAAGAAGAGAACCTTTGTTGGCTAAATGGGCCGTTCGGCGTTGTGCAATGACGGATGCTTTTGGAATCTTAAACAGTGAAGCGGTAAGACAATAAACGTGTAATTACAAGACGGAGAGCCAAATGGGCTCCATCAGTGACAAATACTGCCTATTTATTTATTAGTTACTTACACACGTGTTCGATAAATAAACATGTATGTGATAGCTTTATATTTAACAAATAAATTAAAAATAATCAAAATATAACAGACGGTTGTGTCAACATGGCTAGCATTAAGCTTTTCTGGGAGGCAACCTTCATCGGGTAGGGTGAGAGCTATCCACGAACTAATTTGTTTTAGTTTTCAAGTAGAACTGGTTAATATTTACAAGTAGAACTGGTGTTGAACGGTTGTAGTGTTGTGATCCCATAGGTATTTTATGATTTTGTTGTATTATGTTAACGTATTTCAAATGCAAATCAATTAATTTAAATTGACAAATAAACATGTATTTGAAAGTTCTATATTAAACAAATAAATTATTCAAAATATGACATACGGTTGTGCCACCATAGCATTAGGTTGCTCTGGGCGGCAACCTTCATTGGGTAGGGTGAGAGCTATCCACAAACTGATTTATTTTAGTTTTCAGCATACTAGTACGTGCTGTTAGTGACAAAAAGTGCCAAAACATTTCAGTTCCGGCAACAAGCTGCATATTCCACATGGAAGCTGTACACACATTGAAGTTTCCAAATCCACCGGGAGACACTCCCGAAAGTGACGGCGTAATACGTGATGACGTAAAAATGGCCACCACGCGATGTACTAAATCTCTACTATCTCTGGAACTATTCGATCAATCCTAACGTGCGACCTATTGTTGGAAAGATAATTTAATTTGCTAAAAGAAATGTCTGAACAATGTACGCTATAAATCTATTAGTTTTGGTTTAATCTGAGGAAAAACATAATATGACTGCTGTATATGTTAATTCTCATTTATCTGCGGAACTAATCGTTCAATCTTTTCGTGTGAACTATAGTTGGAAAGGTAATTTAATTGGCTAAAAGAAATACCTGAACAATGTATGCCGTAAATCTCTTAGTTTCTGCCTAACTTGAAGGAAAACATATTATGACGTCCTCAAAATTGCCACTATACGATACACTAAATCTCGTGTATCTTTGGAACTAATAAATCAATGTTATGGTGTAACCTATCGTTGGAAAGATAATTTAATTTCTTAAAAGAATTGCCATAGCATTGTTTGCCATATATATATATATATATATATATATATATATATATATATATATATA
>JAHWFP010056230.1:73299-113109 GCA_023313725.1 Lithobius niger
TATATATATATATATATATATATATATATATATATATATATATATATTAGCTTTTGTTTAATATATAGAAAAACGTTATAACGTCATAAAAATGACCGCCATGAGATATACTAATATGTGGTATCTCCGGAACGAATATATGACTCTTATCCTGCGACGTATTGTTGGAAATATAATTTAATTTACCAAAAGAATTGCAAGGACTATGTATTCCGTACGTCTCTTTTGTTTAAATTGAAGAAAAACAAAATCTACACGTAATTGCCACTTTTAGTTCTGAGTTTTGTTATCTATAATGTATTTATTCACTTGTTCTGCACGCAATTGATAATATACATCATAACACAGCCTCCAGTACATTGACGAATTCATTCCATGGAACAGGTATGTCTCATCTTTCACTCACCAGAAGGTATGTCTGTGACAACCAGTCTCAACTTAAAACAATCAAAGAATAAATCAGAATAGGCTTGCCCGAGTCCTCCACAAGTCTTCCTCATACGACTAAATGTTCATGTGGTGCACCTTTACCAATGGTCGAAGAAAAAACCATTGATACACCCGTGGAAATGATGGACTGATCAGAATCCACCAGAAGCAAGGCTGACCACGAAGGTGAAGTGTTATCCTGGGTAGCCTTCCATTCCCGTAAAAACATCCATGATGGTTTGAAATGTAAACAATGATCAATTCTGCTGCCAATATATGATGTGAATTCCTCATCCATGGTTCGCCATGCCATGAACATTATAATAAGTATTCTTAAGAAGATCAATCCATCACAGACACCAGTTTAATGGCCGGTCAACCATCACAAAACTGCAGAGAGAAATGGCTATAATTTCAATGATTGGTTGTGAGTTAGCAGGTAGTGGCTACAATGAAAACTTTGTTCAAGGCTTTGTTGCAACACTTGGAAAGGCAGACAACATTCTGAAGTCATCGGCAGATCGCACGTAAAACAATGTAGGTAGGCACACAAGGTTTAGCATCGCAGGCCATCATAATCTGCAGAATGAGGTTATCAGAATCAGGGTGATAACTTGAGAGTTCAGGTAGCTGTTTAAGGAGAGGCAACAAAAATCGGCTGAATTGATATTCTGGGATGGATGACAACTGCTGTGATAACGTAGCCTCTATAGCCTTGCAAGTGTACTAAGAGAGGTACGAGCTGTCATATAAAAAAAATTGCTTTCCTGTACACTACCGCGTGCCTGTGAAGGCCACTGCTCAAGTGACGTACACTGTGAACAATACGACACACCTTTAATAATTTACCGTTTCCAAAAGAACCACATATAAAGAGGCAATAATTACATGCACTTTTCCTTCACATTAAACAAAAATTAAATTATTTACGGGATACATTGTTCAGGCATTTCCTTTATAAGATTAAATTCTTTCCAACGATAGGCCGCATTGATCAATTAGTTCCGGAGATACACAATATTTAGTATATTTCATGGTCGCCATTTTGAGGACGTCATAATGTGCTTTCCTTCAAATTACGTAGAAACTAATAGATTTACGGCATACATTGTTCCAGCTTTTCTTTTAGCAAATTAAATAACCTTTCCAACGATAGGATGCACGAAAAGATTGATCGATTAGTTCCAGAGTTAATTGGGAAATAGTATATCGCTCAGCAGTCATATTATGTTTTTCTTCAGATTAAACCAGAACTAACAGATTTATGACATATATTGTTCAGGCATTTCTTTTAACAAATTAAATTATATTTCCAACAATAGGTCGCATGATAGGATTGATCAGTTAGTTCCGGAAATAGTAGAGATTTTACATCGCGTGGTGGCCATTTTGAAGACGTCATCACGCCTATATGTGTCACTTCCGGGAGTGTTCCGGCGGATTTTTAAACTATAACATGTGAGCAGCTTCCATATACAATATGCAGCTTGTTGCCGGAACTGAATTGTTTTTGCACTAACACCATGGACTATACCTTATTACCTGATCGTTAGTGTGGAGTCGTCACTTGTAAACTCCACAATGGTGCTAAGGGTAAAAGTAGTCCTAAGTCCACACCAGAAGTAACCAGTCCAAGTTAGGGCTAAAGTAGGTTTATTCCGGTCCACGCGGGCAGTACAGTGGTTCAGTGAAAGCTCAGGCAGCTTAGGAGGCTTCACCCTGGCAGTGCAGAGGAGAGGAGAGGAGTGTTGCTGGGCCAGAGCCCAGAGGTGAACTGATCAGCTGAGACCAGGGATATTGGTTAAATAGAAGCTCGAAGTACCAGTAGGCAACACCAGATGTCTCCACAGCACTTCACCCTCTCAACTGCACTACTGTGGCTCCACCTATGTACAGGTGTAATAGTACAGCAACCACGTAACTATAAATATACATGCAGACAGGAACCATAGTTAGCTTATATCAATTAGATATCATTAGTGCACTAGCACTACTTAGCACATACTACATACATATAAGGATTTTAAGGGTGTAACTAACAACTCTACAATTAGCTAGAAGATGCTACAAGCATCATAACACTGGCATACAGGGGGTCCTTATACTACATATTATGGCCTTAGAAATAACGGTGTAGCATGATTCCCCCTCAAGAAAAAATTCGTCCCGAATTTTTAATATCAACAGTGACACAAAAGAACAGTAATAATAACAAGAAGAATAGCACCATTCATAAGTTTAACCTATAGGATATAATAATAACAAGTTGCCATTGCTGAGTGCGCGCTAAAATCTTTTGAGCATTCACTTTAACAGGTTTAGAATCCACAGATCTTTATGTATTTTGATTAGAAATACATATTCAGTAAACAGCTGGGCCATATTGTTATGTTCTAAGACTTCTTTCCATATTAAAGTCTGTAAACGTCACTACACATAAAAATGGATTCGTTTAGTGTAAAGTTAAAAAGCAATCTTAGCGACTTGCAGGAATTCTTTTCATCGTAAATCAATGAACTCAACTCTTAATAACTGCAATACCATGCCAAGTTACTGAGAATTCCTCTAAAAACAGATTAATATCATGTAAAACTACAGAAAATCATTGAAATCTAAATTCTTCCAGACAACTTTGCTTAAAAATTGGCTAAACCATCTACATTCGCTCATTTCAATGGTTAGCTACTCTCAAATTGCATAAATGCAGCCTAAGTCACAAATTAACTTGCAACAATGTATTTTAGACTAGATGGGGAAAATACTTTACAATAATCAAAGCATGAATTACAACAATATTACACGTGACACATGCAGACACTAAAACGTGTATTACGTTCGAACTTCACTCTTTTCATTTGTGCAACGCTAGCTGACTCCATCACATTTTGTCTAGTATAACCAAAGAAAGTTAATGCAGATGTTTACCTAACTTCCTAATCATCAGGATTTGGCGATGCCTGGACAACAAGAATCATTTATCCACTCAACGATTTATCCAAGACCCAGACCAAGACTTAGCTTTAAAAAAAAAGCTCATGGTTTGCTCGCTTCATTTCCATCGAAAACTCTTTGCAACAACTCAAGAAGTCAACGTTGGCAACCTCATTTAAATGATCAATATTAATTCAAAATTATTATCGTTTATCATCAAATATGATTAACGTGTAATGCCTTCGAGATTTCGGAAGGCTCAAGCAATAATTCTGCTACAATCAATCTCAATTTAGAGGGGTTTCTACGTACTTACAGGTAACTATCTTTTTATTAACACACAAAATCTCTTACCTTAGATCTTACATTTATTATACAAAACCTTTCCTTCCTTCCTTATTCCCTTCCTTAAATAGAAATTTCTCAATTTAAATTTGCTAACGCAAGTTCCGAGAGTTTTTCTGATCTTACAAACCATTCAATGCATTCTCTCAAAAAGAAATTAGTTACAAAACATCGATAAATTTTCCCTTTTATTGTAACAGTAATTTATGATTAAATCGTAATTTTGAAAGAAAAATAAAAACTACTTTTCGGTCGTTAATTAACAAACAATAATTAAATAAATTATTACGTTCAATCCATATTTATTGAATTCACATCCCATCTACTCTCATTTTTAAGCGTTTCAAGTTGTCAGAACCATTAATCATAATTGGCACACTCTATTCTGTAGTACAATTAGTTGACAAATAATCTGAAAATCTCCTAAATCTACCCTCATATTCTGGAAACATTTGCGTCCTAAGAAACGACTTTCTTTTTTTACCATAACGGTGACTTAAAATTAAAAATCAATGGCTTCCAAAATCTATTATTTTTGTTATTCACTTATTAGATTAATAAAATTGCTCCAACCTATCGTAACTAGAGCTTTACTAGAACATGCATTTATTACCGCGCGATGCTAAAGCGCCATTATATTAAAATACAGCAATCTCAAATTTACACTACATGGGCAAAATCTCAGGAATCGGTGTTTAGGGCAGGTCAAACCCAAATTCATGCAAAAAACGTGGCGTAAATCCGTTGTCTTAATGACATTTAGAATTCCGCACGGCCCTGAATTTGTACTACCCATCTGACCAACTCCTACGAGTCCCATCAACGCAAATTCAAACTGCCAGTAGTTTAATTAATCAACGATTAACTCGTTTACTGTAACTAAGCTAAGGGTCCCAAACTTAAATATTAGGACTAAAACTTCCCCCCTGTTACAGTTACCACCAATTATTATTCAAAAATAATAATTGACATAGTCGAATACCAACGAATGCGGTACATTGTAGTATGTGATTACGTCATTAACGAATGCTTCACAACAGACAGACTGTCCGCCATTTACGTACAAGTACTATCTATTGAGAAAAACATGTCATGACAACAGTGTGAAAGCAAAGCTTTCTTTCGAACTTAACGCCCTATAATGTGCGTCATAGTCGAACTAAATCTAAATTATTACTTGAAATAATTAACAAACTTGCATATACATAATTCATTCAATAACACTTTTGTTTTCACCATGCTACGAACAACTTAACGTAACTATCAAAGTGTGAAAACACTTACGTGACTGTTTAACATTAAAACATGCAACGTTTTCATAATACATTCCTGCACTAGGCTTCAAGCATTAAAAACCTTAAGATTAGGTTGATTCAAAACATTACCTTACGTAACAATTTTATCAGCAATAACCATCCTACATCCTCTTTCTTTAACCATGACGAAATTACGCATAGCCGGCGAGTCAAACACGATTGCCTTTTTCTCACCCCTTTTTAGCGTAAGCAGCAGGCATGAGCCAAAGGATCGGTTCTCCTAGCCTTCGCTACCCATTTAATCACCAACTGTTTTCTTTCTTCACAAACAGTCAGTGTTAAACACGACAGATAAGATTAACACATCCATTGTGGGTTAGCGATTCGGATTACCACTAAATTGGGAATCATTTTCACTTTCCTTAAATTGAAATATCTGCGCGTATTCGTCAGTCTACAAAAAAAAAGCACGCAGAACATAGCTTTCAATAGAAACCATTCCAATCAACCATCAAACCAAACAGCTTACAGAAATATCACTCAAATAGGATTACCAAGGATTTACTATCTGCATGACACACTTTTCCCTTAAAAAAAAATCAATGCCACCTCTAAAGTAAATAGCAAATCTCTGAAAGTTTCTCACTGTTTAAAACTTAAAACTCTATTTTTAGTTTTAATCTTGACTTTAGTCGTAACTGCACAAAAGTTACTTAAAACAGATTATCGTTACAAACCTGTTATACACATATTATCTAGACTAGCCCACGTTTAAGTTTAATAATAAAAACTAAATTAGGCTATAACTAACCATAACCATGTGTATAAAAAAAAAACCAAAAAAAAAACCAATTCTACAAAATTTATTCAGATAAAATTTATTCTCATCTGAAATTTTTTCAAAAATACTAGGCAAACAGATTCTCCATTAAAACAAGAGGGAAGACATGGATTCCATTCTGAATCTCGAAAGTAGCTTCAATGTAACATGGGCATTTTTATAGCACCAACCAGCCACACGGACACCAAACTCTCGCAACACGTTCAAGAATCCAATTCTAACAAAAACCTCACTTTCAAATGATATATCTATGTAACCAGTGCACACAGCTATCAAAATTAGCTTTTTGGATTATTACTACAAAGAAAAATTAATTTCAAACAAATTCAACCACATGGTGCTGGTTCTAGGTTTCTAGATTTAAACATGCGTCATTAGTACACAGACAATTAAGCGGAAATAAGCTTACGCCAGGCGTTGGTTCACGACTGACTAGCTTACACGTTCACAATTTCTGCATAAACTAACATCGTACAAGGATTAATTCGCTACAGTTAATCTGCGCTACATCACTTGACTTACAGTAAGTTTATTTAAACTATCGATCTATTCAGGTTATTGCGAGTTGACCGTAACCCTTACCTTGCTAGGGCTACGCCATGAACTAGGCTATGAACTACGACCTTGACTGACAAACGCAGTTGAACATTTTTTTCAGAAACAACACAGAAAAGGCAATCTTAACACAGAATTTCCAAACCAACATAAATTCTTACATAATAAAAACAACTTTGGGTTAAGTCTTAGCACCAAAATCAACGCAATTTCTGCCATTACCTTCACTCATTTTTAGTGTTATTAACACAGTTAACAAGTTTCGATCGACAACGATCTCAACATCAAGGTTTTCTAATAAAAACACCCTGCATTCAAAACTTAGACAAGGTCGCATACACAATCGGAATCACTTGTGGTTAAAAAGTTGCGTTCAACATTTAATTCAAGCATAATAAACTGTTGTGACTTAAGTTTTCACTCGAACTATTCACAATACTCATACACACTTCAAAATATTTGAAGAAACTTTTCGTTAGACTGTACCTACAGATTGTAAATTCATTCAAAGCTTAATAGCCTACAAGCTAATCTAAAAGCACTTGAAAATTCAATTTCACAATCTGATCTATTACCTAAAAAAAAAAGTCTTGCAGACAAAGACAACGAGCTGCTTCACCAGAAAATTAGAATGGACCAGTTTTATACACCAAAAACCTAACTCGCTTATTTGTTCACTTATTCAAGTTAACTTAAATAAACATAAACAAAAAATTTACCACAGGAGTGGAAGGATGGCAGAAGGGGGGTGAGCCGCTTACTCTGGTCCTTGTGGTTAGGCTGTGTGTGATGCATTCCTTTATGTAGTAACAGGCCGTTTAAGAAATATAGAGAGATCAGCCTGCTGGAGGAGCCTCTTAAAACCTGACACAGTTGTTGCATTTACAATCTCCTTGTCAAGGGCGTTCCAAATGGGGATGACCCGGACTGAAAAAAAGTTACGACGGCAGTCCAGATGAGAATTGGGATATAATAATTTCCAGCTGTGTCCCCTAGTGCGATTTACGACTGGTGCCAAATCGAATAAGGGGAGGTCGACCTTAACATGTCCATGCAGAATCTTAAAAACCATGATTAGATCAAATTTTAGCCTACGCAGTTCGAGGGGTTCCAGGCAAGTCCTGGACAAACGTTCCCCATAGTTTAAATCCCGAAAACCCGGGAGACCTTTCGTAAATCTACGCTGGACACGCTCCAGAGCATCGATGTCTCGTGCAAGATATGGGGACCAAACAGGAGTGGCATACTCAAGAAGAGGCCGCACAAAAACTTTAAAGGCCCAAATCTTAATTTGGACATTACCGGATTTAAAACACCTGTTGACGATAGCAGAACGGGAGTATGCAGCGGCACAGATCTTAGCACAATGCAGGGATGATTTCAGGTCTTGGGTAAACCAGATTCCCAGGTCCCGCACCTCAGATTTCGAGGGAAGTGCCTGATTTTCGAGGATATACTGATTACACAGGTTCTGTTTGCCCACATGGAAGGAGTGGCACTTCAGGACTGAAAGTGGGAGTTGCCATTTATTTGACCACTCTTCAACATGTAGGATCTCGGTCTCAAGGGCCAGCGAGCAGGATGGGGAGTAAATTTCCGAGCCAATTTTCAAATCGTCTGCAAATTTATACCCATAACAAAGATCCCCAGCAAATTTCAGATCATTCAGGTAAATTAGAAAAAGCAGGGGACCCAAAACAGAGCCCTGGGGGACCCCACAGGGGGCATCTACCCAAGATGAGTGAACACCTGAAATAAATACCCTTTGAGTTCGGTGGGTGAGGAATGCTGAAAGCCAATTCAGAAGATCACCGTTTATCCCGCAGCCCTTGATCTTAAGAAGAAGTTTACGGTGAACCACTGATTCAAATGCCTTCTTAAAGTCGAAGTACACAATGTCCGTTGGGATTCCCTCATTGAGTGCCCAGGTCCATCTGTCAAGGACCACCAATAGTTGATGCGTTGCAGATCTTCCTGGGAGGAAGCCGAACTGATCCTGGGTAATGAGCGAATGAGAGTCAAAAAACGTGATTATACTGTCTCGGATAATAGACTCCATGATCTTACACACCACGCACGTCAAGGCAATAGGGCGATAGTTTGATGGATCAGAGGAGGAGCCCTTTTTAAACACTGGTATAACATTTGCTGACCTCCAGTCTGCTGGAAGTTTACCCTGGGAATAAGATAGAGTAAAAAGCTTAGAAAGGGGATAACTAAGAACCCCCGCTAGTTCACTGAACAAGAAAGCCGAAAGACCATCCGGACCGCATGATTTACTAGGCTTCAGTTTTTTAATAGCGTGAAATACCGAAAACGGTGTAAACGTGACCTGAGGACATGAACTTTTAGTGTCCAAAAGTTGACAGCAGGGCAATTCCTGGTTTCCATCATCCACGATCGCATTAGAAGCAAAAATGTCACATAAGAGTTCGGCTTTTACCCGGTTATCCGTTACGAGGGATGTTCCAGATTTAAGTGGAGGTATCGTACGTGCCTGGGAATTTAGGTTCCTATAGAGTTTAAAAAGTGCAGCATGGTTACCCTCACGTAAGGCGGAGATCTCCCTGGTTTTGTGCCAAGTCTCAGTTGCGATAGAATATTCCTTCCGGGCTGCGTTATAAGCAAGCAGAGTTTCAGAGCAAGGATTTGCCTTCCAACAGTGCCAATGCTTAAGTTTGAGTCGATTAAGCTTCGCAATATTACATGGAGTAGAACGTCCCCTCTTAGTGCTCAATCTGGGCTGGTCACGATTAAACTCAATGTGGCCTGTAAGGACCCTGTGGAAACAGTGCCAGGCCTTCTCAATGTTGGAGTGGACCCCAAATACGAGCTGATCCCAATCTATTAAATTTAAAGAGTTTCGTAGACTTGCAAAATTTACCGTTCCCTTTTCGATATCAGTAGTAACTGGATAATTGGCGCCATCTATTTTACAAGAGAGGTTCAGTGAGAAAGACACCGCACAGTGGTCACTGTTGCCAATATGACAACCTACAGAAAGGTCATAAACCAGTCGGTCTTCATGTGTAAGAACAATGTCCAAAATGTTGTTCCCCCTAGTGGGTTTATCAACCAACTGGCATAGGCCAAGTGGAGAAATAAGGTCGAGGAAATACTCATGGTGACTATCGATGGCATGATTCCGATCCCAGTCGACAGTGGACAGATTGAAATCGCCAAGAACGATGTTTGAATGAACAGGGCTCATGGCATGAACAATGAATTCACACATATTAAGAATTGTGCCCTTGCAATAGCTATTTGGTAGATACCCCAAGATAAAATTGATATGATGCTGGGGTAAAACTAACGAAAAACACTCCACCTTTGTGGATACCTCGACCAGGGCAAGTGGAATTTCCACCCGATGGACGACAAAAATACCCCCACCCCTGCCACCCCTATCACGCCTAATTACAGAATAAAAACGTGTGTCAATGAGCATACAATCGGTAAAGTCAGCAGTGAGCCAAGATTCAACAACAAAAATAATATCAAAAGTATTGCTGTTCACAAGATCCTTAAAGGATCCAATGTTCCTAATGACACTTCTTGCATTAAAAAGCACGCAAACCAAATTCATCAAAGGTAATGGGGGCGAAGGACAAAACGTTGGGGTAACCCCCGCTATGCAGTGCTGTTTTCCAAGGGAGTATGTAATCGTAAGACCTCAAGTTGCAAGATGGCCTTTCCCTTTGCTGTAAGATGGGTTTGGTCACGGGCCATGAGGGTATGATCCTCAAAGATACTTTTTTCGATTGAGACGTAAGAAAAATGGTTCTTCTCACACATCTGGCGAAGCAAAAGGTTCGTGTGAACGACTTTCTTGTCAATTTCAATATCTGACTTACGAGGACGAGGGGGTAGGCCAAGAATGGTAACTTTTGCTAGCGGGAATTTGGCACGGATAGAGGTACAAAAATCGTGGATGGATAGGGCAATTCTGTTTGGTAAGGTATCAGCAATGTCGTTTGAACCTGCTGAGATAATGAATGTACCTAGTGGATCGTTGTCTTCCAGTAAGAGATTTAGCTTCGAGGCCAGCTGGGATGCTTTAAGCCCTGGAAATGTCCAGGTTCTTGATTTAGGGTGACTACTTCCTCTGAGATTTCGAACGTGAGAATCCCCCAAGATAGTTGTTTGGCTTGACCATGCTTTCATCATCCTTTCAATTTCAATCGAACTGCATCCCTTGTTTGAAGACTGACTGCTGTTTCTGACAGGCGTGGATGATTTACCTGTATCCCTTGTTCGGTTTTGGGCCTCGCATACAGAGTTAATGTGGAATAAGGGGTCACGTACAGAAGTATCCTCCGGCGTTGGATTTTCGTCGCATGTAACAGCTGGCTGCACTTTTTTGCAACTTGTTCCCCCCTTGCCCTTTCTGGCACGTCTGACTGTACTGTTTTTGTGAAGGGGAATCCTGGGTGGTGAAATAATGGCTTGGTCCGGAACGATGCTGGGAATCTTCTTGTCAAGGTGGGCAGACAATAGTTCCAATTCACCACTACTTACGGTCTTAAATTTAACCACAAGCTCAGTATGACCGTCAGATGCACGTTCCCCTTTTGGGTCACTTGGATTTTCGGGCTTGACCAGCTTAACTTCTGGTTGGTCCCGCAGACTGGTACTGAAACCACACAATTTAGAATCAATTTCCGCTGAAATTTTCTCTGCAAAATCATTTAAAACAGCTGCCTGCTTAGAAAAAAATTGTGAGGTCCACAGTTCAAACATATTTTTGAAAATGTCAAAACGTGACTCCAACACATCCGTGATCTTAGGGGGTATATTTGACATTTTAGTGTTTATTTCTTCAAGGTCAATGTCCTTTTCGAGCCTGAATTCCTCCAGGCGATTTAAGAGGCTCGTCGAAAGTTCGTGGAGATCAGGTGTGGTTGGTGTGCAAAAATTCTTGTGATGGACAGGTGGTGGCGTTTGAATAGTATCAAAGAACATGGTGCGGCGTCGATCCTTATCCTGCTTTTCTCTTAGAATAGGGGAAACTCCCTGGTCCCTCATCACCCCAGATGACTTGTGAAGGAAATTTTCCATGGCTTACACTTCCATTAAGGAAAGCAATAGGTTGCCCAACAAAAAGGAACACGAAAAGAGAGGGAAAAAAAACGTTAATGGACTTGGTAAGGTAAGTTCTCACGTCGCACAGGAAAACGAAGCACACACACACAAAAAAAAAAAAAAAAAAAAGTAAAGGTCCGACGGTTGGAATCGAACTTACGCCACCAGGCTAAGCAAGATGGCGGCCCCCATAGTCAGCCAGAAGAAACGCTGAGTGGAAGAATAAGCTGTGACCGGGACCCAGAAGAGCACTCACCGATTCTTTGACAACACACAACGTGGCCACGGGATGCTCATCGTGGCACCAACACACAAAACAGTCTTTCAGGTGAAGCCGTGAAGGTAAGATTGGAGTCAGCAGGCAGAGCCAACACAGCAGCAGACTTCAGCTTCATTCAGCTTCCCAGCTTATCAACATAAGCGGTAGAAAAAACATCTTATCGTAAGACTTGTTCAATTCTTAACCATAATGGTTTGCATTTTTCCAGCAAAGGAATACCAAGATTCGCTACTTTTTGTTAAGCGTTTGCACTAGCATCCGCTCAAAAAAGACAAATACGGAACACATTTGGCTACCAAAATTTTACCGTTAACACTTGCTAAAATAAATTCGCATTACGAAGTAAATTCACTTTCGTTCCTGTTATATTTTCAAACTGAGTAGAATCATCATCAAGGTTAAGCAATAAGGCTGACATTTTTTACTGGATAAGTAACTTCTGTTCTAAGCATTGTTCGTTTAAAAACAGGTTCAACTTGCATTTGACCTGAATTACGTGAGCAATTCTAATGAAATCTGTAAACTCTCACCTTAACAAATTCATTAGCAAACAAACCGTTAACACACATTTCAGATCGCTAAGAACTGTGAACAAAAACTGGAATAATTTCTCCAATCTTCAGGGTTTCCAAGAAAAAGAAAAAAAAAGAATCTTAATTTCTAGGAATAATAACACTAACACCATTCAGACGCGAGTTATTGAAGCAGACTCGGATGTAAAGGCTACACCATCCTTAGCTTTATCCTTAGAATCTGCTGAAACAGACCAAAGCGTTTTGAGAGGCCATTCTAGAGCTGTTAATTTCGTAGCTAAAAAATCGAGCAAAACAACAAGTAGGCCTAAATCCAGTAAGGGGGGGGGGTTGAGGCTTAATGGCGCGTCGACAGCTTGGTCATTAGCGCCAACCTCAGTCACAGTGCAGTGGTCCGGGTTGACACTGCACCACACATTACAGAGATGTTATTCAAACCCCTAATCTAAATCTTGTCATACATCTGTACCTCCTGCAAAAATTGAAAAACACCGGACAGGAGGACAGACTTGTCGCTTAATTGATGCGCAATGTCATGTGGAAGACAGAAACGATGACGAACACCATCAAGATGGCGATAATCAACAAGGAAGTGCCGGACCGTAAGTGGCCGTCGACACCAATAACATTCAGGAGGGTCAACCCCCCGCAAAAGGAAACAGTGCGTAAGTCGAGTGTGACCAATGCGCAAACGGGCCAACACCACCTCCTCATGGCGACTGCGGCGACACGCCGAGTGCCATTCCTCAACAGTGCCTTTATTAGCTCGTAATTTATTACCGTCCTGTCTGACCGACAAGGCTTGCCAAAAAGCGTGTAACCTCAGACGCAGAGTTGGAAAGGCGTCTGAGGGAACAAGGCTGAGATCCCTTCTGAGCGGGCCAGAAAGGGCCCCTTTTGCTTCAGAATCCACTTGCTCATTTCCACCTATCCCAACATGGCCCGGGATCCAGCAGAAAAGAACGGGTTTCCGCTGGCCAGGCAAGTGGGAAATCAAAGCTTGGACACGTTGTGTCAAGGGGTTCCAAGGATTGTAATTCGCCAAGGACTCCAGGGCACTCATGGAATCGCTAAAGATAATGAAATGCATGCCCTGAAGGTCAAGGATCCATTCCACCACCAAACCGGGAGCCAAAAGCTCCACAGAAAACACAGAATAGCCTGATGGAAGGCGATGGTCAACCGTCACTCCCTTACACACATACGCACAAGCCTCGCCAACGTCTGACTTCTACCCATCAGTAAACAGACGCTGATAACCGGTGTACTGAGAACACAGCCGCCTGAACTCTGTAAGTACCTTGCTGGTAGAGTGGAACCCTTCCGGAGGGACGCCAGAGCAAAAATGAAAACGCCACTTGGGACAAGCCAAGGGGCCACTGGCATCCCCCAAGCCTCAAGACGCAGGGCATTTCAAAGGCTATTTCTTGACAGGACTGCTGGAGCCTATCGCGGAAATCACCCTTACCCACCCTGCGTTTACCGACCCGCAAGTCTGGCCCAAAAACCATAGACCAAGCAGGACTGGCTTGCACAGCACGCAAACGCACAGCATACTGAATGGCAAGCTGTCGCCGCCGAATGGCCAAAAGTGGCTCCGAGGCCTCAGAATAGAGGCTGACCACTGGAGACGTCCGAAATGCCTCAGTCACCAGACGCAGGTCACTGTGATGCACAGTGTTCAACATCTGGAGAGTGGAGTCACTAGCCGAACCATACACCATGCACACATAATCAAGTTTGCTGCGGACAAGGGCTCGGTAGAGGCGCAACATGGCAGTGCGATCGGCACCCCATGAAGTGCCCGACAGAACCCGCTAGATGTTAAGCGCCCGCAAAGACTTGTCTTTAAGTTGGCGCAAGTGTGGAAGCCAAGACAACCTGGAATCGAACACTAGACCCAGGAAACATGCCTGTGGGACAACAGGAATTTGTGGCTGACCCAAATACAGGCAAGGATCTGGGTGCAGTGTTCATTGGCGGCAAAAGTGGACGCACACAGTCTTGTCCGGAGAATACCGGAAACCATTACTGACCGCCCAGGTCTGGACCTTGTCAACCGGCAGCTGTAGCTGCCTCTCGCAGGTCTGCATGCGTGCTGCCCGAAAGCGCAGGCCGAAGTCATCGACAAACAATGACTGGGGAACAGCAGCTTGCTGAGCAATGGGGTTGATCCCATTAGGAAACAAGATGACACTAAGAACACCAACTTGAGGCACACCATTCTCCAAGACAAACGGGCGGGAAAGAGTCGCCCCGACACGAACGCGAAAGGAACGGCCTGAGAGGTAAGCGGAAAGCAGCAGTGCCATTTGCCCTCTCAAGCCACAGTCATAGAGATTACGGAAAATCCCATAATGCCAAGTCGTATCATAAGCCTTCTCCAAGTCAAAGAAAACCTGAACCAGATGTCGACGCAGGCAAAAAGCCTCCCTCTCATCTGATTCAAGGGAAACTAGATGATCGATAGTAGACCGAAACCGTCGAAAGCCGCACTGGGACACAGATAAGAATTCCCATGATTCCAACACCCAGACCAACCGCTTACTGACCACCCGTTCCATAAGTTTACAGACACAGCTAGTCAGAGCGATTGGGCGATAACTTGTAGGAGAAGTAGGGTCTTTGCCCGGTTTAACAATCGGGATGACCACTGCTGTCCTCCACGCAGCTGGAATGGAGCCCTCTGCCCACACACGGTTGAACATCTCCAGCAAGAACTGCTGGGAGGCAAGAGGCAGATGCTTCAACAGTTGACAGTGAACATCATCAGGCCCTGGGGCGGAGTTATGAGACTTGGACAAAGCTGAAATAAATTCCTGCTGGTAAACGGTAAATTGTACTCCTCTAGCCCGTCTGAGTGAAAGTCAAGAGAGTGAGCCTCTTCTCTACGCTTAATCCCGAGGAAACGAGGATCATAATGTCATCACTCGAGACCTGCGCAAATGCAGACGCAAGACAATCAGCGATATCCGGCACAGAAGAGATCACGGCATTCGCTACCCTTAACTGCGACACGTTCTTCCCCGAGATCTGGTGCATCTTCCTCCACACTTGCCGAGAAGGTGTGGAGTGCGTGATTGACGAAATATAAGCCAACCACGAAGTACGCCTAGCCTCACGGATAACATACCGGGCACGGGCATGGCAGCGTTTAAAGGCCACAAAGTTTTCAGTAGTGGGCCCACCGTAAATGCACGCAATGCACGCCTGCGGGCCTGAATGGCCTGTCCGCAAGCTGGTGTCCACCACGGAACAGGTACTCGTCTCGGCTGCGTGGACGTACGCCGGATCGTAGCATGAGCAGCAGCAAGGACCATATCAGTGAAATGAGTGGAAAGTTCATCCACATCAGAAAAGTCCTCAACCGTACGCTGAAATACAGCAGCCCCAGAAAAGGCTGACCACTCAGCCCATTTAAGCGCTCACCGGGCTCGCCTGGAAGCTACAGAATCCCCTTGTGTTGTGGACAACACAATGGTGAGGTGATGGCTTCCATGCAGATCGGCAGTGACAGCCCAAGGGAAGAGTGGAGTGTGAAGTGTGGAGCCCAGTGTGCCCAGTGGAGTGTGAAGTTTGGAGCCCAGTGTGCCCAGTGAAGTGGGCAGTGACAGCCCAAGTGAAGTGTGGCTAGCGAACAGAAGGCTAAGTCCACCGCTGACCAATTGCCTGTGGCCAAGTCACAGTGAGTCATGGCTCCATCGTTCAGGATGCAGCTGGACCCCCTCTGCATTCACTCCTCAAGGATCCTCCCTTTGTTGTTAGTATGAGGTCCCCCCCCCCCACTGGACGTGGTGGCTGTTGAAGTCGCCCAGCAACAGGAAAGGGGCAGGAAGCTGGCAGACCAGGTTCTCCAGGTCACCAACCCCAAAGACCTCATCCGGTGGTAAATAAAGCGAACAGACAGTAATATCGAAGTGGAAAGAAACTCTAACTGCTACCGCCTGAAGCCTAGTGTGCAGAGGCACACTGGCATGGGGCTGAGTGTGTTGAACCAGCACTGCAACACCACCATGTCCACGTGGCACTGGGTCAGCATCCAGACGGTAGAATAACCTCTAACAACCGGATTATCTGACGCCTTAAAGTAGGTTTCCTGTAGGCAGCAGCACAGAGGTCGCCAATGCGACAAACGCAGCAGCAGCTCTTCGGCATGGGTCCGATAACTATGGCAGTTCCACTGAACGATGACATGCGCAGGCATTAGGGCGGGCTGAAGACTGAATCATTCTCCTCAACTCCTCCTCTGGGCAATCCGAAAACATCCGAATCCTCACCCGAATCATAAGATGGAGTGAGGGTCAGAACGAAGTTGTCCTCGGAAGCAGGAAAAGTTCCGGAGAATTAGAACAGGAAATCTCTTCCTGCTCCATGGGCAAAGTAGTATCAAGATATTGAGGGGATGCAACGGACCCTTCAGCAAGCTGGCCGTTCAACGACCGTTTCACCTTTTCTGCTGGTGCGAAGGCCTCACGGGTGGTGTCGAGGCTTTACCAGCAGGAGCCTTCTTCTTCAACGATTTCTGTTGTTCACTCCGGGCAGTCGGAGGCTTAGCTGAAGCTTTAACCTACCTGGGAACAGTCGGAACAGTTGCAGCAGCAGGAACAGCAGCAGGAGCAGAAGCATTTGCAGGCAGAGATGGATGTTGCTGGGTCAACAAAGTAATAAGCTTGCCCACCGTCCTCGTCAAAGACCTGAGCTCAGCGCGTAAATTTGCCAAATCAGCAGACTCACTTACTGGGCCAGGCATTGGCGCACTGCACACCTGCACAAAAGAACGCGTCATTGCTGGTGCCGATAGTTTGGATTTCTTTCAGGCCTCCGAGTAGGAAAGCCCGTCCTTCACCTTCAGAGGCCTGGTGCTGACCGCCACAGTTGATGCACTGCTCCGGGCCAGCACAGTCAGCGCCTTCATGGGCTGCCTGAGCACAGGAAACACAGGTAGGCCTAAATTTACACGAGCCGCTGGTATGGCCGAAGTGTTGACAGCAGAAACATCGCATCGGATTCGGCACGTAACTCCTGACCTTCAGGCGCAGGCAACCGGCAGTAATGTGCTGCGGTGCAACTGGCGTATCAAAGGAAAAAGGTGTCAGTTGGCTGGGCAACATTCTCGCCTTTCCGTGTCAAACGCCTCACAGCCATAACACCCTGTGACTTGAGTTCATCCAGGATTACATCAATGAGACCCCTCAAATCGAAGCATGTCACAACCCCCTTACTGCTGTTCAAAGTATGATGTGGCTCGACATGCACTGGGCATGACCCCAGTGCACTCGCTTTAAAAGCCTCTTCACCTGACCATCGTCTACAACTTCCACAAGGTATCCCCCAGCACGAAGCCAAGAGACATTCTTCGGATCAGAACCACAGATCCCTTTCAGAGCTTTGTAAACAGCGAATGGACCGAGTTGCGTAACATCTCGGCCCTCGCCCGTCACCACCAGGAACTTCGGGACTCGGTCCCGACTTTGACAAAAGTCTGGTAACTGGGCACCAGGCCCAACCATCTTGGGTTCCCTCCTCTGGCGCTTGCTAGTGCGGCGAGAAGGGGAAGAATTTTGGGCGGAAGAAATTTTTTCGGAGGAGGGGGGGGAAGAAGTTGCCATTGAAAGCAAAAAATAAGTTGCGGCGGTGTGCCCCCAGAAAAGAAAGCCCCGCGCGGCACTCGTGTGATGCAGGGACGGAAGCCGCATATCCAGGGCCCTGCACCAGGAAGCTAACACTGGCGTCTATCTCGGTGAGGTGGCAGCCTAAGCAGGCCGAGAGGCGACGCCACCAAGGAAGCCGTACACACCACCCCCGTCGATAACGCAAACAGTTCAGGTCCGTGATGCAGATAGATACAGCACAAGCCGCCTCCCCACATCGACAGGACCCGAAAGGTCATAGCCGATTGACCTTAGGCCGGCTCGCCCAGACCACCCGTCCTCTGGAATAAGGAGCCAAAGCCTGAAAGCCAGGATCGCTGCCTCCAGGTTGCAGCACACGGCCAACATGCTGGGGGATGAGGATGAAAAGCCCAGTGGCCAGAATGGGCAAATTGGAATCAAACCCAAATGGGGATTCAAACCATCAAACATCCTATAAGCAGCCACCCCGGGCCCGGTTTGTCTGGATGTCCCTTCACCTCTTTCCGACTAGTGCTTGCGACGGGTATGGCCTGCCCGCCATACACACCGTAGGCGCACTCGCAAACCGTAGTGTTGACGTTGCTAGTGTTAAAGACGGACCAAAAACCCTCCGCCATGCAGACCCTTGGCACACAAGCAAACCGTGATCTTGGGTTCCTTTTTAGTCACCTTCCATGACACGCAGGGGTACGGTGGGCTTATTCTACCCCCAGCCCACAGGAGGCTAAATCCACTAAGGATTTTATTTGCTATTGTTGCAGCAAAAACAGCCACGTGAAAACACGTAAATATTGCGACTACACATGTAGCCGATGTCACACTGTCGGCCATTTAAAAGCCGTGTGCCGAAAAGCTAGCCATAGAAGCTAGCCATAGAAGAACTTCTAAAGGAAGTTCTAGCACAAATTTTAAGGCTAGGCCGAAGTCTAAGCAAAAGTATAGCTATAAAAAACGCTTCAACAAACTCGAACGCGATAGCGAAAGTGATAGTGCAGAAGCCAGAATGTTGAAAGCAAATATTCAGAGTCTGGTTCTGGGTCTGATACATATTCAGAACAGGAAATCTCTCCCTGCTCCATGGGCAAAGTAGTATCAAGATGTTGAGGGGACGCAACGGATCCTTCAGCAAGCTGGCCATTCAACGACCGTTTCACATTCTCTGCTGGTGGCGACGTCCTCACGGGTGGTGTCGAGGCTTTACCAGCAGGAGCCTTCTTCTTCAACGATTTCTGTTGTTCACTCCGGGCAGTCGGAGGCTTAGCTGAAAAATAATACTCTTGGACTGAGTCAGGCTGCGGACCAGATTTCAATTCCCCTACAAACCAATAAGATAATAGTAGTAGTTAATTCCAGTCATGGAAAATGCCAGTCTGTCGAAATGGTGTCAAGTTAGAAATGAAACTTGATTCCGGGGCAGACGATCCATTATCCCTATTAAGTGGCATCAAAAATATTTTGCGGACTGTCCTTTAAAACTCAGTCCGTACTCGATACACTCGTACACTGACGGAATCGAGAACACGATTTACACTGTAAGTCTGAAGGTTGAAGTTCAACGTCAAATCAAACATTTGGATGCTTTAGTTTCAAAATTATATAAACCTGCATTAATGGGAAAGGATTGGCTTTCTATTTTCCGAGTTAATTTCCATCCTTTTTAAGACCTACAAACGAAAGTGAAACCTAAGAAAAGTGTTAAGAAAATTAAAACTAGCATTACGCCAATTGACACTTCCGAAATAGTGAAGGGTTTCCCGGAGCTATTTTCTGAAGACATGGGTAAGTTTAAGTATTTTAAAGCAAAAATTCATTTGACAATAAATACACCCCTGCGTTTGTTTAGATGGCTTCGCGTACCCCTGGGACTGGCGTCGAGTCCTGGAATTTTCCAGAGGGTAATGACTCAAGTTGCCAGTAAAATCCCCAAATGTCTCCCATTTTACGATGACATCCTGGTGAGTGGGAAGGGGGGTCGGACATGACGAATCTTTAAACAAACTGTTAAATGCTTTACAAGATGCGGAGCCAAACTTAAAATTGAGAAGTGCAAACTGTCGCGGCCTGAATTAAAATATTTAGGCCACATGATAAATGCAGAAGGCCTGCATACACTCCCTGAGGTTATCGAAGCAGTCACAAACGCTCCTAACCCAACATGTATTTAAGAGCTACAGAGCTTTCTGGGTTTTGTAAACCATTACTCAAAATATCTGCCAAATCTCGCTCATATTCTGTCGCCAGTAACACGTTTATTAAGCCCAAGTGTAAAGTGGGTTTGGGGGGGGGGGGGGCAGAATGCGACCGAGCTGTGAGTAAAGTAAAAGAATTATTTCTTAAATCAAAAGTTCTGGTTAATTACGATCCGAAATTAAAGCTCAAACTCGTTTGTGACAGCTCACCCTACGGAGTCGGCGCGTGCCTCATGCATATCATGAAAAACGGCGAATCGCTTCTCGTAAGCTAACTCGAGCCGAAATGGGCTACTCGCATTTTGATCGAGAAGCTCTCAGCGTGGCTTGGGGAGTAAAACGTTTTCATGAATACGTTTAAGGTTAGCGATTCATACTTCAGTCTTGTCAGAAGGCTTTAGTTTGGATTTTTGGCCCTAAAAAAGGAATACCGCAGATGGCAGCCGCCAGGGTTCAACGTTGGGCAGTGATGCTTAATGCTTACGATTACGAATTCGAACACATTCCCGATAAACTTAACTAGACGGCAGACGCATTATCGCGCCTTTCTCTACCAAATACCAAGGAATTCGAAAAGGCAGAAGCGCAATATAATATTCTTGCTTTAGAAACTAATTCTAATCTTCCAGTATTAAACGAGACACTCGTTCTTGAAAGTAAACGTGATAAAATCCTTTCAAAAGTTTATCGTTATGCGAACCATGGCTGGCCTGACAAATGCGAAATTCCCGATCTGTAACCGTACTTCACTCGTCGTGCTGAAATCTCGATCGAAAACGAAACCTTATATTGGGGGTATAGAATCCTGGTGCCGACGGCCTTGCGGAGACAAATCTTGAAAGATCTATACAGTGCTCACTTAGGCATAGTTAAATTAAAAAGTTTAGCTAGACAAAAAGTCTGGTGGTCTAACACTGACTCTAACATTGAAAATAAAGTCAAATCATGCCAAAATTGTCAAACGCCTGGGCCAAAGCATACGAGGGAATATTCATTGAAGCCGAATAATCGTATGCACGCTGATTTTCTCGGCCCGATGGACAATTACATGTTTTTCATTCTAGTAGACACACATTCAAAAACTCCTTTTTTGCATAAAATGAAGTCAACAACGTCCGCGCATGTCATTGACGTTTTAAACAATTATATAGCTTTATATGGTTTAATGACAGCTTAGTTACGGACAATGCTGCCCAATTTACATTGTTGGGAGATTCTCAGAGAATCCACTAGTGGGTTCTCTTGACCATGGCTTTGTAACAATGGTTCATTGTTCGGAATCCACGCCGAGAACCATATGCGTGTAGTATAATCGGTGTTGTGCGATGACGGATGCTTTCGGAATTTTGAATAGTGAATTGGTAAGACAAATAACGTGTAATCACAGGATGGAGAGCCAAATGGGCTCCATCAGTGATAAATATTGCCCATTTATTTATTGATTACGTGCACACGTGTTCGTTAAATAAACATGTATTTGAAAGCTTTATATTTAACAAATAAATAAAAAATAATCAAAATATAACAGACGCCAACATTCAAGATGGCTAGCATTAAGCTTCTCTGGGATGCAACCTTCATTGGGTTGGGTGAGAGATATCCACGAACTAATTTGATTTAGTTTACAAGTAGAACTGGTGTTGAAAGGTTGTAGTGTTGTTTTTGTAGTTTTTTTATGATTTTGTCGTATTATGTTAACGTATTTCAAATACAAACCAAATAACGTAAAATTAACAAAAATAAACATGTGTTCGAAAGCTCTATATTTAACAAATAAAACAAAATATCAAAAAATGACTGGTGGTTGTGCCAGAAGAGCTGGCATTAGGCTTCTCTGGGATGCAACTTTCATCGGGTAGGGTGAGAGCTATCCACAAATTGATTTCTTTTAGTTTTCAGCATACTTTACTAGCTGATCGTTAGCATGTGGTTCGAGATGTGGCTACGTTGCTGGTTATGTTTATGGTGTATTTTATGATTTATGGTGTAATTTGTGATTTATGGGGTATTTTATAAATTTGTTGTGTTATGTTAACGTATTTCAAATCAATAAATTAAGGTAAAATCGGTAGGAATAACAAAGAAATATTACTCATAAATTGGTTTGGTTATATTACTCTAAGTATAAAAAAATATTAAAAACAAGCATGAATAAGCATGAAATTTGCCTGTCAATGCATTCTAGCTTGATTCCGAAATACCCCTTCAGACAGCACCGAAACTATTCTCTCGACAAACTTGCGTTGCTACATTGTTGGAGGGGTCTGGGTTCTCAGAGAATCTACTAGTGGGTTCACTTGACAATGGCTATGTAACAATGATTCATTGTTTGGAATCCAGGCCGACAACCATAAGCGTGTGGTATAACAGCCTTTTCCCCCATCCTTTTTTCGTCCATGAACAAAAATTATCTCTGCACATTTCATCAGCTCTCACTACAGCATTACTTTTCTGCTTCACATATTAAGCAAAACATCAATTATATTAAAGCAGTCAAGACAAAACTCGGTCACCTTTACGAAATATTCGTTTACCATTCCATGAAAACTCATTTCCGAGCCCATTTTATCATTCAAAAATTACGTCTGACTTACCTGATTGAAAGCTGATGTAGCACAGACCTAAATATAGGCAGTAACTAACCATAAGTCGCAGATGGTGCAAGAGTTCGGAATGAAGCATTCACCACTTTAAGGGATGCAAGGTAGTGTACTGACTCATGCAACAGATATTTTTGGTAGAAACACTTTGCATGCGATTATTGATTGTGAATCCAGCAGACTAGTATTTATAGCCATCTAGCTATTACAATACACACATATAATCAATCACCTCGAACATTCCCACCCCTCCGATTAACTGCAGCCTTGTCGTGGCGGAGGGGCTTAGTACTCGATGATATGAGGGGAAGCTAGTAGCAGTTAGGCAGTTATAGGTACAATAATTGTTTTAATTGTTAATCATTAACTTCTGTTTTCCAACTAAGAGTCACAGTATACTGGTTATCATTGATGCCACTCATTTCAACAAACCAGTTTCGAATCGGAGCATGACTTCAGAATTTTCTTTTTTCTTTCCCTTTTTCTTGTAGAGTATGTCTGTTTTCAACCCATCTCTTACTTACTGGCATCATTTTTCCTCTCGAGATTGTCAAGGCAGTGAATCAAGAGGAGAGGTAGGGTGGGTAAAGGCTGTTTTCCTAGACAAAAAAAAGCGGCGGGCACCCCAAGGTTACGAGGTGGCTCTCCCCAAAAGTTTACAAACTTCACACTTTATTCAGAAAAAAGCGGTTAAACAGCGAATTTGTAATCTTCTTTGTAGGATTTATTTGCCCTGAAAAGGGCATTTTGTTGTAAAGATGATGGTCTTGCTTCTGTTTCCGAGTGCTTCAGGGGAGTTGACGATACATCTGGCTGCTACGACGGGCCCCAGACGATGCATCAGTTGGTTTACTGCGTCATCTCTCTGAAGTAGCGTGATGTGAAGACGGAGGTGCCTTGCCATGATGCTGCTGTAAGGAAGTATGGAACTGGGATGCAGTTGTCGAAAGCCCATGATGTGTGCCCTCAGTTCATGTGCCGTCACTAATGTTATTGTCAGTGCAATTGATGTTTTGGTCTTCGTACGCACGTAGGAAACGTCTTTGATCCTGAATATGAAGGTGCTGGCCGAGTTTCCCCAAAGCATCCGATGAAAGGTATGAATAGTTGGTTCCTGGCCCTGTGCTATTCATTGTTGTCAGCTCTAATGACATAGTGGTAGAGAGCTCGTACTGGACAGGCGACGTTTGGGTTCGTTGCCTGAGATTTGGGCCAAGGCTGGGATGATTATTGGCTTGGTTGATTCACAAGGCCTATGGGTTTTGGCTCAGAACTCTGCTCTTGGTGTGAGGCTGACTGCAAAGAAATCTGGAGTGAAAACGCAGAAAGCTGGGTCCGCAGATAAGGCTTGTACTTCGCTGCATCATAAGCTTGCTGCCAATGTTATTAGAAAGGCCGTCTTGCGAGTTCATGGGGCTGTTCTGCATTGTTTCGCAGGGTTCTTTCATGAATGATTGTCGGATACTGAAGACGTCCCTGTCTAGAAATATTCGGCTGGTTGCTGGTCGTTCAATCTCAAACGATTTTATTAGGGAGAAGAAACCGTAATTGTCGAGTAGGTTGGTGCTGCCTACTATTTTGAATTCTGAGTTCAGTGCTGAATGGTAAACAAGAATTGTAGATCCTTTTAGTCCTTCCTTGAAGAGGTCATTAAGAAATTTCAGATGTTCGGACAGAGGGTGGTTAACAGGATTAACTTTCCCTCTGTTGTACCAGTGAAACCATTTGTCCAATGGCTGTCAGATTCTATTGGTTGAGCCCCTGATGGAATGCGAGTTGAATGCGAGTTCATGAATTCTTTCCTTTTTGATGAGTTTGATGATAGTAACCACCCGTGAAAGTTTAGAGTACTCGTGTTTGGGTGGAACTTGGTTCCCTTGTGACAGCAGGTCCAGGATTGCTGGAGGACTTCTTGGAGTGTCGATCACGAGGCTGAGAAGGTGAAGGAACGACGCTGCTAATGGGCAATTCAGTGCGATTTAGTTGGAACAAGCCTTGTGTCTAAGTTATCTTTTGGAGGACCTATGGTAGTAGTTTGAATGTAGGGAAGAGGCATGCATAGAGGTTCTTCCAAGAAGGCCAATGCGTCTATTGCTGTGGCTTGGTCATGTGGGACAGGGCTGACGAACTGGCAATGTTTGGCATTGTGCCTTGTGGCGAATAAGTCGATCATTGGGATGCCATAAATGTAGAAAAGATATTCGCAAATGGATATCTTTAGAGTTCAATCCCCTGTTGGAAGTTTTTGGCGAGAAAGAGCGTCTGCAATCAAATTCCCGTAGCCTGGCATGTGGATTGGTAGAATGGTTGTTTTGAGTTCTACGCATAGCTGGAAGATTGACAAACTCACTTTGTGGAGTTTGTGAGACCTCGTTCCTCACTCTTTCCGAATGTAGGCAACTGGTGTTGTGTTGTCTGCTTGAATTTGAACAATCTTCCCTTTGATAAGGTTTTGGAAATGGTGTAGAGCATTGAAGGCAGCTATTAGTACCAGATTATTTATGTGATCTTGATCTTGATTCGTCCATGAGCGTGATGTCTCGTGGTGAGCAATGTGTGCTCCCCAGCCTTCCAGGGAGGCGTCGGTCAATAGAAGGAGGTCTGGAAGAGGTTCGTGGAGTGGAACAAACTGCGATAGAGACAAGATGTCTGACCACCACAGGAGGGTTTCTATTGGAACATGATTGTTTGTTGGAAGAGACAGACTTGGTAGATCTGGTTGATCTCCCCACGTGTCGCTGTGGTAGTGGTGGAGAGGTCTGGTCATCCATCTCCTGTAGGGGACAAGATGTGCCATGGAACCCATCTTAGGTCCATCTTAGGTCCTTGAAGGTGTGCTGTGGTTGCTGTGAGGTTGCTGATGAAAGGTGCGTTCTTGATTTCTAATGTCTGGCGAGGGGATCACTGTTGCAGATTTTAGGTTGAATGAGACGTCCAGGAAGATGAAATTTTGGGCTGGAATGAGTCTCGATTTCTTCATGTTTATGCCGAAGCCTATCTGATTGAGAAGGGAGATCGTGGAGTTCCGATTGAAGCAGAGTTTCTCTGGGTCTTGGTTGTTCATTAACTAATCATCTAGGTAGGCACTTGTTGAAATTTGATTTTGGTGAAGGTGTGCTGGTTTCAGTATGAGGGTGAAAATTGTGGAAACTGCATTCAAGGGAAGGCATTGGAATTCGAAAACCTTGTTGTTTTACATGAAGCGGAAAAGGTGATGGATTAACGCATGTAGTGGAACGTGAAGGTACACGTCTTCCAAGTCTATAGAGTTTGTCCAGTTGTCCTTCTTCAATGAATGACGAATTGAGTTTAGTGTTTCCATTTTTAAGAGGCAGTTTCCATGCAGTTATTGAGAAAGTTGAGGTTGAAGATTAGGCTCTCGCTGCCGGTTTTCTTTGGTCGAAGGAAAATTTGACTGTAGAAACCTTGTCCCTGTGGGTGTCGGCATTCTCTTAGTGCGCCATTCGTTAGTAGGTCTTGGGTTTCGGGTGATAGTTTTTGATGGTGCAAATTCCCACGGAGGGAAAAGGGCGAGTGGTGGTTTGTTGATGAACGTTGCGCAGAAGGTTCTTGGATGATTGAGAGGATTTGTTGGTTCGAGGTTATTCTTTTCCAAGCTTGGAGGAAGTGATGTAGTCGTCCCCCAACCGAAAGGGAAGAAAGCCATCCGGCGTCATTGATGGTTACCTGGGTTCGCCTTTCCAACCGGAGAGGAATAGCAGTTTCGTCTGTCTGGGGTGGTGCCCAGTTGTTCTTTCCTTTGTTTTTGTTGTATGTCATGCCACGAAAGGATTGGTTGTCGTTGGGGTGACGATTGTGGGATCTCTTATCAATGTTAGTGTGGGGGTCTGGTTTCTTGCCACTTGTCTTTGTTGGTATAGTTGTTGAAAGGCTTGAAAAGTTTGGTAAAGGGTTTTTGTTGTCGTTTCGGCTTGTTGTCCGTTGGTTTCCTTGAGACATCAAGATGTGGTGCTAGTTTTGGAATCAACCCACGAAAGAGGGTGTCAGACTCGTGGATAGGTTGATTTCGTAGTTGATGCTTGGTGGAGTCGTTCAGATTTGATGCTGTTTGGAGAGCAATGTCACGCATCAGAAAAGAGCTTTCTTTAACCTGCTCATGGAATGGTAGGTTGCAAAGCAGGCCTTTTGAAACAGTTGGAAGATGAAGGTTGACTATTATTTGAACTGAGAAGGAGTGGGATTAGCAGAAAATTTCTCACACAGTATATTAACTGCTGTGTTGAGGATATCTGCTTGAAAAGCCGCACGAAGGCCTAACCGAAAGAGTTTGTCAATGTCGTTTAGGACATGGCAAGGGACCAAGGGACAGTTGGAAGATGAAGGTTGACTTTGTTTTGATCTGAGAGGGAGTGAAATTGGCAGAAAGCTTCTCACACAGGGCATTAACAGCTGTTTTGAGGACATCTGTTTGAGAAGCCGCACAAAGGCCTAATCGTAAGAGTTTGTCATTGTCGTGTAGGACGTGGCAAAAGACCTCAGCTTTCTTAGGAAGAAAAAGGGCCGTTCCGAAATTCATCTCCGCTTTTGTAGTCAGGAATTTCGACTGTGGGTACATGTCAGTTCCTTACATTAGTTGTACTGTCACCGTAGGGCATAAAGTACCAGGTTTCATGACCCAGCCGAGGTGGAGGAGCGGTCCTTGTCTAGCTTGAGCGGTTCACCTCTGCCGAAGAGTAGACCACCGTTGCACAGCAGATTCGTGAAGAATGCTGTCGAATGGCCGAGAGCGGCAATTTGTTTGAGATTGCAGTCATGAAGGGGAACTGGAGCATTATCAGACGAAGACGGCTTGTAAAGGAAACAGACAGGGACTGTATCTTAAACCGTTTTTAGTAGGTCTGAAGGAGGAATGTTCGATGGATCATCAGTATCAAGGTTGTCTGGGAAGTGCACATGACGATCGGTAGCTTTATTGTTCGGAATGCCAAAAGGGGGTCTGAATGCGTTTGTTGATGCTGGTGGCATTATTTCCGTGTTATTTGTTTAGACTGATTTATTTAAAGCTAAGAAATTATGCATATAATCGCAAAATGTAAATTCTATAAAAGTAGGCTAACTATTTTTATTTTGTTAGCCATAAATGTTCATTTCCGTTTTTATCAAACTCTGTGAGTGCTACTTCCGGTTTTTCTGGTTTTGCCTTTTGCCGGGTTTTCCTGGAAGCGGTTTATCGACTCTGCTCTTCTGGTCGTGGTCGTCCAAGATGGCGGATACAAGTAGCTTCTGTCTATTTCATCTGTTTCATCAAGCCCTCTCCTTAGCAAAAAGGCCTTAACTACAGTTTTCTTATTTTTGGAATTAAGCATATGGGGGCACTACTAGCAACATTACTGACCTTCCTGCTGAGCTAGAAGACCTTATCTGCAAGCCAACACTACAAACTACGCATCTAATTTACACCTTATCTACCAAATGCCATACCTATTTTTATCAAAAAGGCGTTCTCTAACAGTTGGTAACAAAAAGGCCTTAACTTCAATTGCTTGGTATGAAGGCATGAGGGAAAAAACCTTAACTACATAAAAGGAAGACGGATTTGCAGGTAAACAACCTTAAATGCAACAGCGCCTGCAGATGACGTGTGCGCCCTGTGTCAAACAATGTGTTGCTGTTGCTATAGCTTTAAACAAGTACACAAGTGGTGCTAATTGTTCAACAAACGCATTACTGTCGCATTTATTGTCTTGACATTCAATTCAAGCATTTTTATCGAAAGTTGAACGTAATTACACGCTCTAGGTACAAACGATCATAAGTAGCGCTGCATCATAATGTTAAAATTAACACCGTACAACTCGAAGTACACCTTGTTTTATGGGTCTAGTTGAATTAAATGCAACAATTTCTATTTGTAATTATGGATCCACTAACAAGTAGATGAGCTAAAATGTTAATGCTAACCAAACAGACATGCATCAACAAGAACGTGTTTATCAAATGAACAGTCAACATAATGTGCTATGGGAAACTAACAGAAAAGTTGATCTTGATCACGATTATATACCAACGCATGATGAAGCCGTCTCGGATTTTGACACTTCAGCTTGCACGACGGATGAAGAATTGGGGGGTATTAATAATTTTACAATTAAAGGGAATTCCCAGGAAGGTGCTCCCGAGGAAAGAAACGAGCAAAATGACATGGTTGCCCCTCAACAAAATGAAAATACGAATGCTGCAGAAACTCAGTCAGCAGGTGAACAAATAAAAACCTCAAAAAGGTTGTTTGTTTAGTATCTGATAGTAAAGCAAAAAAAAAAAAAATTGGAAAAAGAAAACCCACCGTGAAAGAAAACCCTTCGCCCACCGAATACTGAAAAGTGTAGAAAGAAATGTACAAAGATAAACGAATTGCGACGAAACGAGATAAACAATGTTGTGAAATGAACTATAAGGACCGACGGAAATTAAAAAGGCTGCACCGATACCGAATCGGTTGCCGATATTTGCGGTATCGGTATCAGTCGGTATCGGCAACTTTCGCGGAATAATCGACAACTTTAGAGCTGTTCGAGATTCCGGTACGCGGTTCGCAGCGATTTGCTCAGGAAATCGCAGAGTATTAACTGTGGGTTACTAATTAATTTTTTTAATTTTATTAATTATTGGATTTTTGCAGAAAACTACATCATTGAATAAAAATTGGGGATACCGGTACCGGTACCATTATCGGCAAAAATTGTAAAACGGGTCGTTATCGGATCGGTAAAGTTGGTATCGGTGCAGCGTTAGAAATTAATACTAGTATCGTGCATTCCTCCGTCAAACGCCGAACTGCTGGAGCAGATGTTAACACCCAGAGGAATAACTAAATTTTCGTATACGTTACGAGATGACACTCAACATGCTGCGCACCATATGCAAGACGTGTTTCCTTACAACGTTAGGGTTGTAAAAAAACAATGACACAGTGCTACATAACGTATTATGCAAACCTCCGACTGCGCTTCTTTCCCCCAAAGTGGATATGCGAGGAAAACACCCTAAACCAAAAATCGACAGGGCTTTAATTCGCTAACATATTGAACCATTTAACCTCTGCGTTTCACACTCCCGTAACGTTCATGCCACTAAATGAAGGTACCCGTCATCCGATATTACGAAGATCATGATGCACAAAAATTTCCTGAACTAGAAAACTATCATCATGCATATAATATTACCCAGTTTATCGTAAAATAAACCAGTTTCTTTTGGATAAGGTCTTTTTACTTCTTTTGCTTAATTTGGAAACCATGAAGAGCCAGTAGCAAGAAGGCCTCATCTGCAGTTTAGGTCACCAAGGTAACATTTTGAGTTTTGAGAGTGCTACTACAAAATTTGTGCTACAATTTTAAAGTCAATTTCCAAAAATGAATCCCATTGTGAGCAATTCTTCACTTTGGCAGAAACACAAACAGTTTTCTTTATTTTTCTCAAAACTAACTTGAGTGTAGTTAAGGCCCTTTTGCTAAGGACGGCAGTATTGTATTGCCTTAAAATGTGTTCACCAAGAATAAATTATTACAAGACTAAGCCTGGTATGTACTCTTTGTATTAATAATGCCTGACAGCCACACCTAGGTCCAGGATTTTAACAAGAACTGGTAGCAAAGAAGCGTGGTAGTGTGTGAGGTAGCGTTAGGCTACGCGATTTTGGTGTACAATAAAGCAAGTGTCTATGCACTTTTGGTGTTGGCATTCGGCCTTTATCCATTCAATTAACTGTCTAAAATGTATCACATGATATTCCCAACACGTTTTCTAGCCAATATGAGCAATTAGTCTGCGTATTTGTAAGCTTAATCGACGGGACCTTGTTATAGTGTGCGACGCTACGCTACAGTTTACTATAGCGGGGGTGCGAGCGACAACATGTTTGCATTGAATAGACAGACATTTTTTCGGCTCAAATAATTCCAGTAATACGGAATTTAAAATCTTTAGACACTATTTGGATAAGGAGCAAGCCCTAGTTTGTTAATTAGCTGTTGGGAACTAATCTGGCTGTGGGGAATTTTTTTTCTATTCAATATACAACGAACTGCATAGCCAACATGCACGTCATGGCGTTAGAAGCAAATTCAACGTGATTTTTCTCCAATGAAAAAATTAACATCTGACAATTATGGGACGTGACCTTCCAGGTAAGAGAGGAAGGGAACCTGAAAGAGATAACTTCAAAAGAAGCTCTCTACATACCAACTTTTTCAAATCAATTGATTAGTGTATGTAGAATTGACTCTGCAGGTTACCATGTAAAAGTGTTTCAAGGGAAAATGTCAGTGTATAGGGATGACCCTAATTCACGTTTACTTGTAGGTGAAACTTATAGGCGATTATATAGGGTATGAAATGTAGTCGACAAAGATTTTGCGGATAGGCCTTATGTAAATGTGTGTCAACCACTCATGCCCAGAGAGTAAATAATAGGCCTAAGGTAAACATGTCTACAACCCCTCATACCCAGAATGCTAGTGCTAATAATAAGCCTAAGGTGAATGTATCTAAAACCATACATCCCAAGAGTGTAAGTAAGTGCAAATGAAAAAGGTAAACAAGGAGACTGAAACCTGTGGCATTCAAGGTTTGGCCACTTGCACAAACAAGATATTATTAACATGGGCAAAAAAACTGAGGTACATGGTGTCCACCATGTGGCTTAACACCATGTGTGAAGTGTGTAACCTGGCCAAATCAATTCCGGGCTAGTTTTGTTGGTACTGACCGTCTTAAAAGTATGAAGCCGTTACAGTTGCTCCACATGGACCTTTGGGGACCAAGTAGAACGACATCATTAGGAGGAGCACGTTATTTGTACACAATAACTGATGATTGTTCTCGTCATTCGTGGGTACTCCCCCTTAAACTTGAAAGTAATGCATTTTCTAGCTTTAAGGCATATCAAGTTAAAATTGAAAGGGAACTAGGTGTCAAGATAGTTGCAGTCAGATCAGATAGGGTAGGAGTTCTGCTAGTCACAATTCGAAGATTATCTAGTTACCCTAGAGATTGCTTCTGAGAGAACGAACCCTTACTCTGTCAAGATGAACAGGGTAGCCGAACGTTTTAATCGAACTCTTGTGGAAGGCATTAGGGCTGTCTTCGTTGCGGTAGATTTACCACGTCATGTCTGGGCAGAAATTGCTGTAACAATAACTTACCTACGTAACCGATTCCCCCATGTGAAATCATGAATAATATACCATATTGTGTGTTATATAACCGAGGTTTACCTGTGTGGCATATTGCCAAACCTGGTTCAAAATGTAATATGCATATATCCAGTAAGGGGAGAAACAAATTTGATGAGAAAGCATGTGTAGGAGTTTTGGTTGGGTATGCCATGGGGACGCGTGGATACCGCATCTGGGATCCACAAACAAACACTGTGGCTGAATCAAAGCATTTCAAAATCGATGAGTCTTGTCCATGGGCCGGACAAGAAAAATTTTAAAATGACTCGAAGATCTCTACTACTCCACAGATCAGTATTGGGTGGGAGGATCCCAGCAACGAAGACATTGAGGAAGCTCCAGTAGTAAAACTCCAGTTGTTAAAACAAATCAGAAAGAACATCTACTGGCCAATCTAATCAGAATATGCAAGCACCTGGGGATAGTCAGCAATGTGTAATGATTGATGTAGATTTTGGTAAATGGTGTGGTCACAGACCGTTCGCACAACAGGGGTTACAGCCAGAAAAACTTATGTGAACGATTGCAATCCGACTGGTAACAGGTTCAGAAGTGTTAATGAAATTAAAACATATTGTGCAAAAGAAAACATTAACTTCAAACCAGTTTTGTATTTTAAGCCCACAGTGACCGTATCTGCAGCTGCCCCCATTCCCGATGTGTTTGATAGTTCACGAGGAGACAGAGTTTGAGGAGCATTGTTGTGTTGTCGAGCCTTCAATATACGAAGAGGCTATGTACTTATCCCCAAAACATCAATGGAGCAAATCCATGGCGGAGGAAAATAAATGAATTTAAATCAAGGGAAGTATATAAGGAGGTACCACCCCCTAAAACTGAAGTAATAGGCACACAGTGAGTGTACAAGATTAAAAGGGATAATAATGGCAAAATCAAGCGCTATAGGTCACGACTGGCCTCTCAAGGGTTTAGACAAACCCGTGGTGTTGATTTTGATGAAGTGTTTGCGCCAGTCATACATTTTGTGCTCATTAGACTATTCTTTGTGTTACTAGTTGTAATTATTGGTTGGGTGACCTACACATGGACGTAAAATGGGCGTACTTATATGGAGATTTAGAAAACCCAGTCTATAGTATAAAGGGTGAGGCAAAAGTCTGGTCACACGCAAATAACCGCCGTTACAGTGGTCCTATATTAATGCTGAAGACATATTTGTAATGTAAGTCAGATATGGCGAATCCAATGAAGACATTTACAATGACCTTGAAAACAGTAATCAAGGTCATTCACATTCTATCTTCCAAACGGCACAAGATATGGCACAAAAGTGAATTACAAAGTTGTACGTGAGCATTACACTTGACAAACAACTAAAACAGATTGAAAATCGGAGCATAACTACATTAGTTACGAGGAAAACAAAATAGCAGTAATGTCTTCCCTGAACGTTTTTACTGCCATGCAGTGAAGCTTAGGCGCAGCCTCTACAAGCGAGTCTACGTATGTGATCTGAGTCTTTCTTGAAGTAATCAATGCAAGTAAATGAGTAAAGTTAAGAATACAATAAAAGAAAACAACGTATGGTACGGTTTATGCCAAAAGTATTAAGCCATCATTCAAAACACACAAAGTCAGGTTCGGTTTGTGATTGTTTTCTGTTATTTATTCTGTGATTATTTTCTGTTCATTCATTTTTTTTCCGGCGCTGGTGCCACTTTGAGTGACATCCAGCCCGGTCGCAACAATTGCCCAACGCAAAACGCATTGTTTCGAATGCACACACTTCATTTCCAAGGCGGGAAAACCCTGGGCAGTCACATTTACGAATGCCGCATTTTTTAGTATATTCATAAATCACTATGGCATTACAGATTACTTCCATTAAAGAGTAAATTAGTAAACAGGAGAAACTGACAAGAATAATTTGCGTCACTGGCTCATTGATAGAGGTGCATTTATATTTCTGCCACCTGGGACTACGCAGATTTTGCCTTCCCCCCACACCCCAAAAAAAGTGCTTTCATCGGCTTTTTTTTTCAGGAAAAAGTTTCAGGAAAATGCAGGATAGACCTACGATTAGGATACTATGACAATAAGGTGGGCGGGTGGCATATAAGGGGGCACTGCATAGTTTATAAGTGCCGGCATCTGTATGCCAAAACAGACATTTTTTTTTCTGGGGAGGGATCAGACAATTACATCCCACTCTATGACCCCCTGCTACTAGACAACGTACGACCACTTTATTGTTAAGGTGCAATTATTTATTATTTTAATTTTTTTTGGGTTTTGTGAAATGTATAGTTCCATAAAAAAAAGAGCATTTGGAGAAAACACTTCATAAATAAATTTCTTCAAAGATTTGTCCTACGCATACGAATGCCCAAACTTTTAAACCATGCACCTTCCCTATTTTTCCACCCGCCCAACTTATTTTTGGTTTATTCTGATCGTAGTAGGCCTATCCTGCATTTTTCCGGAAACACTTTTTCTGAAAAAAAAACCCGATGAAAGCGCTTTTTTTTTGGCTGGATGGAACGAGGGAAGTATCTGTATAGTCCTAAGTGGCAAAGATATAAATGCCCTTCTGCCTGTAAGCAAGTGTCGCAAATTTGTCTTGTCAATTACTTCCTGTTCATCATAAACTTGTAATTTATCCTTTAATGGACGTAAACTGTAATGCCATAATGATTTATGAAGCTGTTAAAAAGTGCGGGTATTTCAATGTCCAGGGTTTTCCCGCCTTGGATGAAACTAAGGGCATTCGTAACTACAATGCGTTTTCATTGCTAGCCGATTGTCATGACCGGGCTTGAAATCACTCAAAAGGGCAAAAATAGCATTCGGCAAAAAACAAATAAATGTAAAATCAGAAAGTAATCATATACCGAACGTGACTTTCTGAGTTGTGAATGATGACTCATTACTTTAAGATTAATCCGTATCCGTTTTCGTTTACTGGAATCTGAAATTTAACTGCACTCACTGATGCAGTAAAGGCTCGGAACTCTTGCACTCGCTTGTAGAGGCAGCCCGTAAGCTTCACTGCATGGCAGTTAAAACGTTGAGGGAAGACATTGTTGCTATTTTGTTTCCCTCATAACTATTGTAATTATGCTCCGATTTTCAATCTGTTTTCGTAGTTTGTCATGGTTAATGCTCATTGCTCACGCACAACTTTGTACTTCACTTTTGTGCCGTTTGGAAGATAGAATTTGGGTGACCGTGATTGCTGTTCTCAAGATCATTGAAAATGTCTTCATCGGCTCCGCCATATCTGACTTACATTACAAATACGTCTTCAGAATTAACATAGGACCACTATACCGCAATTATTTGCGTGTGACCAAACTTTAGCCTCACCCTGTATATCAGTGCCGAAGGTTTTCAAACCATGAACAATACGGGTAAACCTGGTTATTAAATAAGCTCCTGTACGGGCAACACCAGTCAGGAAGACAACGACATCAAAATTGTATGAGACTTTGCATGCAGTAGGATTTGAGCAAATACCAGGGTCAAACTGTGTATGTATTGGGAAACGAGGCAGTTTTGCTTTGTTATGTCGATGATTTGGTTCTATTTACTGGGGATGAACCCATGGGGAAAAAAAACAGACTGTTACGTCAGTTAGAGGAACATTTCCAATTAGTCAAGTCAGACCCCACCTCTTTACTGTTGGTGGTCCAGTTCAGGCGCAGGAGTAAATCCATTGAGATGCACTAAACCATGTATATCGAGAAATTGGCAAAAGATTTTCATGTCGATAACAAGTGCAACATATCGGTGTCAGTGCCAGTAGGTACGCGTATCACAGCTCCGACTAATGTATATAGCCCAGACTTTCCATACAGATCATTAATAGGAAGTCTGTTGTTCCTCAGCCTTAGGTCAAGGCCTGACATTCTGTTTTCCGTGATCTTGTTATTACAATACAACACAAACTTCTCAAACTTGCATGTAAATTTGTTGCTAAATGCACTTCGCTATGCGTATTGTACTAGAAACTATATCATTAGCTTATCAAGTGTGCAAAACACATCCCTCTTGTGATGCTTCATGGGCATGAGACAAGGACAGCCTTCGCAGTTTCGGCGGCTTCATAACATATATGAGGAATACCTATTTCATGGGGTTGTAAAAAACAGTGTATGGTTACACTCAGCACTATGGAAGGTGAGTATGTTGCATTAGTGCCTGCAGTGCTGGAATTGCATTGGTTATTTGGTAATTGCTGGGGTATTCGAATGCGAAATGTTGAAGTAGTTTGAACAGTTGCCCATAATGTATTCTGATTCCCAATCAGCCATACAATTCACAAAGAATGCAATCAAAAATATGAGAACTCAGCACATAGACATTAAGTTCTACTTTTTGAAAGTTTGGTTGTTAAAGGGCCTTTTCCAACTGCAACATGTTCCCACAGATGGCAGTGTTGCAGACCTTTTTACTGCAAAGCGACTTTCTAGTAACAGGCTGCAAAAGCTGTGCTCGGCCATATTTGTAGGTTGTATTCAGAAGTGAAGATATAACTATGTAACCATGTACACATTATGCCAGAAGGGGGCATTTGTTGGCATTATTTCTGTTACTTGTTTAGATTTATTTATTTAAAGCTAATAAATTATGCCTGTTTTGGCAAAATGTAAATTTTGTAAAAGTAGGCTAACTATTTTTATTTTGTTAGCCATAAATGTTCATTTCCGTTTTTATCAAATGCAGTGAGCACTACATCCGGTTTTTCTGGTTTTGGCTTTTGCCGGGTTTTCCAGGAAGTTGTTTATCGACTCTGCTCTTCTGGTCGTGGTCATCCAAGGTGGCGGACACAAGTAACGTCTGTCTGTTTCATCTGTTTCATCAAGCCCTGTATTGTCTTGCCTTAAAATGTGTTCACCAAGAATAAATGATTACAAGACAAAGCCTGGTATGTACTCTTTGTAATTATATTGCCGGCAGCCACACTTTGGTCCAGGATTTTAACAACAGATGCAGCATGACCGAGTCGAGGTTGCTTTCGTCATTTCTTCGTTGAGGCCGCTGTCTGTGCAATGATAGGTGGTCAGGTGTAATAGCCGGTCGGCGAAAGGGTGAGCGCTGTGCCGGCATTGGCTTTGGCAAGGACCGGGTTTTCTTCGACGGGTGATGCAATGACGAAAGAGACCGTTTGTAGCTGGCTTCACTGGAGGTTGCAGCAACCCATTCTTTGCTGTAGGCCTACTTGACGGAAGGTGTCGTAGATACCTGGGTATCAGCCCGCAGTTGCCGTTAGTTGAAATCACGAATGGCACGATCAACAAAGTGGTTTACTTTGCTCAGCGAAAGGGAGTGGCTTGCTTGGCGGACCGATAGAGATGATAACTCGAGCCGTGACTAGGTAGACTTACTCTCGTGATTTAAACCGATACTCGAGGCGTGTCGTTTGAACTTGTACTTGAGTCGAGAGTATTAGTCTTTCGTTGAACGGAGGTCTTGTTCGAGTGCCGCTAGATCCAATGGAGAAGCCGTGGCGCATTGACCACCTTTAATAGTGAAGTTGCAGTGGTGTTGGCCGTTTTGTTGGCGTCAGGGGCGCTCGACTTGACAGGCGAAAGAGGCATATCAAAGCCGTGGTCCGAAGCTTGAGGAGAGGCAGGTAGTTGCTTGTGAGAAGTGAGATTTGCCAGCAACAACGTCAGAGTGGGCAGCAAATGCGCTGGTGGCAGGCGAAGAAGTGGTCTTCGGCCGGAGACGTCCTTCTTAGCTCCTATCGTTCTTGCTATGGGTAGCAGTGCTCTTTCGTGCGGCAAGACAGATAGTCTTCGGTTGGCGAAAGGGCCAGGCGATAGGCTTATAGATCTTCAAGATGGCATCGGATACGGGAAACGATAGCGTGCAATAGGTCGCTAGAGGAAAAATGATGCTTGCCTTTCGTGCTGATGTGCTTTTATAGAGCGATGGATGCGCCTACACATGCGCATTCGGGTTATCGAGCTGGCGGCTACATACAACCAGAAAACCTCCAGGGCAACACCAGCACTTCGAGGAAGAAATGCTAAAATTCACAGGTGATTTATGTTTTCCACCGGCAATAGGAACAAATTGTAAAAATGACATAATTTTCTTGATTTATGATACTGGTCTTACGTTAAAGGACTGAACGCATTATTACCCTTCTGCCACCTCACCCCTTAAAACGATACAAATTGTTAAATCAGTCCTTAAAAGCTGATTTTAAATTTACTTTTTATCGCACTATAAGAGTTTTGATAAAACCCCTTGTAAGAGGTCGTCGGGGAGGAAGAGGTGATAGTGCCCTGTACGTGTCGTGTGAGTTTCGAATCGTAGCGTGTTGTGGTCTCATGCTGTTGGGTTTTAATGTTGTGGTACTACAGTGACACAAGTCTCTTGTTTTATATTATTGTTAACGTATTTAACCAATTATTTAACACCGATGTCTCCCCCCCCCACCAGTACCGTAATTCGATAAAAATCATTTTAAAATAAGTTTTTTAATTAGATTAAAAAATATTACATACGAATAAAATTAGAATAGCTTCCATGTTGTAGAAAATAATTTTGTATTGGAAAACATCTTAAATCTTTCTATCCCGAGTTTATTTTTTTGTTATCGAATTAATGGTTGGGGGTTATTTCGTATTATTTAACCCCATAATATGAAACCTGTAGTGTCCCTATTGAATCCTAAAATATTGTCCCTGTTGAAACCTTAAGCGCAAAGCAGTCAGTTTTATAAGAGGGTTCTAGATTTAAACGTGATTTGGTATTTAGACTGAAATTGGAAGAGAATTTTTGTTCCATGAATACTCGGTTCGTAAACCCTGTGATTGCCAATCAAAATATCTAGGAACCACTCGAATTTTTATCAGGCATTGCCCATAACATAAGACTAGGCATATCGTTTGCTTTGCTCACTCCATTGGCGTCGATTCATGCTTCATATAATTTCTTTGATTTCAAGAGCATCACAAAATCGATGTACTGATTATTTCAAACCAAACTAATTACAAGTGTTGCTCACAGTTCCTCAGCATGCCTGCATTCACCTTTATCATTCAAAACAAACGACTTGTTTGTTTGCACGTTTGTACGTCTTCTCCTCCAGAAGTATCCTCTACGAAAGTGAGAGATGAATTAAGAGAGCAAAGCGAAATACACACTGTAAAGGTTTAGTTTACGTGAAAATCGCTTGCTTTGCTTGCTCAATCCACGCACCTCCGTGTTTCAGAAACGCGAATGTTTGACTCCCTTTTAAAACCAGATCTATGGGTCTGATTTTTCCATGCTTCAAGTCAGTTGATACAAAACCAATTTTAAGATCGATATGTAGTATGATGCAAAATACGTTGTCCTTTTAAGTTATTTTTCGTGCATCCTTTTCCAGATCATCTCGCTTCAGTCGAGGAGGTTTGCATGAACAAACTATGACGTTATGGACAAACATCATGAGCGTTAAAAAACAAAACTTTGACATTTTTTTTGCACGGTTTTTCGCGTATTTGAGGGTCATAGTATCAAGTTACAGCAATGAAAATAGGCCTTACCGAAGCGCAATTTAATTATCTTTCGTTTGGTCCTACTCCTATTTTTGTAGGTGCTTTGGTTCTGGAGGAGTAGAGGTACAAACACGCACGCAATATCATCTACATAATTAAAGACGTATGATATGCGTGCGTGCGTTCGTGTTTGTATATCTACTCCTCTGGAATCAAAGCATCTACAAAAATGGGATTAGGACCAAACGAAAGATAAATTGCGCTTCGATTAGGCCTATTTGCATCGATTTACTTTATTTTATTAGTATTAAAAAACGCTTAAGCGTATAAAATACGGATGTAAGCCTTAAAAAACTTAAAGCTTTAAAGGAACAGATATTGGAAAAAGACATGTAAGCCATCAGCGTCGCACTAATACGGTCGTGTAAAAGAATCTCTAGCGACCCAAAAAACAAGCTGGAGCTTCTTTTACACGTATTAGT